>JAJOZX010008009.1:42500-196998 GCA_023014485.1 Bathynomus jamesi | reverse complement strand
GATACTAAACTTAAACCTGGGCTTTCCTATGTACCCGCACATCCAAAAATGGGATTGATTTGTCTTGTTCCACTTCTAAAGTAAATTTAATGGAGGGGACTTGATCATTTAACTGAAGGAGGAAGTTATCCAGGTCACGATTCATGGGCCAGATACACACAAATATCGTTGACGTACCGCAACCAAGGGATGCCAAACCCCAGGATTCTCGGAATGAAGTAATTTCGAAAAACTCCATATAAAATATTGGAGAGGAGGGGCGCGATAAGGGGTTGCCATGGCCATCCCAAACACTGTTGATAATACTCGTTATGAAAGTGAATTTAGTCTTTGATGCAAACCTGGCAACCTATGCGCCCTATTATTAGCTCGTAGGCTCTATTACTTATAAACTCTCCAAATGGCTTGTCAGTCTTGTCCCATTTCGGAACTATCTCTGATCACATGTAAAAATTCCATGGATCTTACTGAAAAATTGAATAATGCACGTACTGAAACTAACGATAGATTGATCAGTTTTGACGTTTGTTCATTGTTTACAAAAGTGCCGATGATGATATGCTTGACTTTCTCTCCCAAGAATTACATAAGTATGACCTGCCACTACTTCACAACATGTTTGGAACTTATTAAGCTTTGCATAAAGACTGTAAATTCACTTTCAATAACGAGTATTATCACAAGTGTTTGGGATGGCCATGGCAACTCCTTATCGCCCTCCTCTCCAATATTTATATGGAGTTTTTCGAAATTACTTACATTCCGAGAATCCTGGGGGTTGGCATCCCTGGTTGCGGTATGTCGACAATATTTTGTGTATCTGGCCCATGAATCGTGACCTGGATAACTTCCTCCTTCAGTTTAATGATCAAGTCCCCTCCATTAAGTTTACTTTAGAAGTGGAACAAGACAATTCAATCCCATTTTGGATGGCATGGCGGGTACATAGGGAAAAGCCCAGGTTTTTAAGTTTCGTATCTATCGGAAAACAAACAATTTGTCTACGTACACTTTTAACTCGGGACATGACACCCCACTAAGAAGGCCATTTTTTCATCAATGTTTCTCCGCGCCTTAGGATCGCCAGTCCGGAATACATCGATGCCGAATTGGAAAAAAATCAACAGTATTGGAAGTGATCTGTGTTACCCATCTGCGTTTATGGAAATCTTGTCTCAACAAGGCAAAACGAACTTTCTATCGTGTCAATAATAACACTCGTACTTTGTCAAAAAATATTTTAGTACTTCCATTTTTCCCGGCTTTTTAGGCATTGTTAATGTAACTTAAACTTTTGGATATTAATGTAGTATTTCATATAACATATTGTGAAAAATATCATAGTAAAAAATAGCCCTACCAATAATCAGGCATTATCTATAAAATTGGGTGTAAACAATGTGATTCCTTTTACATAGTCAGACGGGAAAGGATTTGCACACACGTATAAACAGCATCAATATTCCGTTAGAACGGACAGTTGTCCAGTGCTCTTTTTGTCCATTTGTCAGAGTTATCCACTGTATTGATTGGAATAATGCTTCAGTTTTATTTCATTCTAGCAACATTGTTAATAGAAATATTCTTGTCTGCCATTATCCAACTTTCAAATAACTTCAACATAAGCAAAGGTCTTTTTCAACTCGACCCTGTTATTTTGAATTCCTTCAAAACAAATTTAGATAAACTTGTACGCTACTTTATTAACTTTTAATCTTCATTTTATTTTTATATATATCGAAACTTGACTCTAAAAGGCAAAGTGTTAAAACCCGGGTAGATTTCCAGTATAAATTTGTATTTTTAATTCATTTGATCTTGTGCTAAAAATCGATATTTTTCTTACAAATCTGTATGCCTCTTTGTTAATCCTCTAATCTTTAGTTTTTTATTTTACTTCTCCGTTTATTGCATATATATATATATATATATATATATATAGTATATATATATATATATATGTATGTATGTATGTATAGTGTGTTATTTATTTTTCTTTCTGTAACCTATATATAGGCCGTAACCTTTTATCTACTTCAGTGTTCCTGCGGATGTCATTAGACGAAAGCGCTTGAGCACCTTTTTTTGTTTCCTTTCCTTCGTGGTTTTATTCATCATAATACTGTATATATATATGTATATATATGTGTGATGGATCGAATAACCGCAACCGCAACCGCACTAAAATTCACAACCGCAACCGCCGTTCCATAAGTGCGGTTGCGGTTGTAAAAGAACTTGGCTGTATTGCAAGAACATATCTTGCTTGCCCTTCAAGTAGCATTCCAAGCGAGCAGCTCTTCAGTGGAGCGGGAACGTTGTACGATGAGAGGCGTTGCCGCTTGAAAGGTGAAAATGCAGCAAAAATATTATTCTTGAAATTCACACTGCTGTCATTAAGTTTGACATCAGTTTTTCAAATGAATAATAATCCATAACTTTCCAATGGGTGGAGGCTGGGGAAAGTGGTAGGTGGGATGACAGTGCGATGGGTCCTCGTCCCTCATCCTGGTAACACACTTAGTGCAAAATATGGTTTTAATTAATTTGACCTATTCTTTCATAATAGCTACTATATAAGTTTAGAATATACTTCATTTAAATAGTATTTATTTAGTAAATACCTTATGTTGAACACAAGTTGCAAACACAAATAGCGGTAGCGGTGTATTGCAAAACTTGTTTTCAACATATAAGGTATTTACTAAATAAATACTATTTAGTATATATTATGTACCAAGTGTGGCTAAATCGCACTATAGTGGCTAAATCCAGTTAATAATTACGCATTTTTCCTAGTATATGATAACCGCAACCGCAACCGCGGTTGGAAAAAATTCGACAACCGCAAAACAACCGCAACCGCGGTTGTGAAAAACCGACCACTCGATCCATCACTAAATTATATATATATATATAATATATATATATATATAATATATACAGGGTGTCCGAGAATTATCTGTACAATTTTTGGCTGTTATTAAGAGTCAACCATGAAGTGTAGAAATTCCAGTGTTGTCCCATTTAGAGAGAATCTCATTAAGTTTTTTAGAAATTCGTGTGTCCGAACATTATCTGTACAATTTCATCTTAATAAAATTCTGATAACACACGTAAAATTCTTAAACAAGATTATTTAGAATCTGTATTTTCAAAAGTTTCTTTTATTAAAGTAACGTTGTTACAAACATTCGATATGTGCACCATTAGTGATTCGCAAAACATCCAATCGATACTCCAAATGTTGCCATGTACGCTGCAGCATATCCACATCAATTCGCTCAATAGCAGCTGTGATTCTTGCTTTTAAATCATCAATGTCTGTCACCCGCGCACATTTCTAAAAAACTTGTCAAAACGTGGTATCAGAAAAAACTTAATGAGATTCTCTGTAAAATGGGACAACACTGGAATTTCTACACTTCATGGTTGACTTTTAATAACAGCCAAAAATTGTACAGATAATTCTCGGACACCCGTATGTATATTATATATATATATATATATATAATATATATACATTCAACTGCAAAGAAACGCAGTATAAATAACGTAAAGAACGACGCTTGTATAGGAGATATTCCGCGCAAGACGGAAACTCTTAACAATATCGGCCGAAACTTCTTTAGTATGCTTCAATTGATTCTTTAAGTAATATACGGAGAAAGATTTCTTCTATATATATATTATATAGATATATATATATATTATATTATATATATATATATTATAAGAAATCTTTCTCCGTATATTACTTAAAGAATCAATTGAAGCATACTAAAATCAAAATATTCACCTTAAGAAATTTAAAATGGCAAATTACTGACACCACTGGCCTTTCCATTGGAACACAGGTAGCTTTTTTCTCGACTCCAGTACATTCAAAATGAATTTATGTCTGTTTTCGTAACCAATTCTATCTTGTGATGCTTCTGTTACCACATTTACAGCATGTTCTACTCCCTGGCTGTGACAGGGAAAAGGAATAAGCTGAAGTGGTTTATTTCGAACTTTAAGATCATCATTTGTCAAATTCTGTAAAATAGGTGGAGGGGTGATGGTTTCGTTGTCCCAGTCGATCATGTTCGGATAATCGTCTGCTTCAAAGTTCAGTGTTTTTGGCAGCTCAAAATTTCTCGCACTGGTACTCCTAGTTCTTGCTCGAATGATGTGCTGAAGAGCCAGCTCTCTAACCTCTCTTCTTGTGTCTGTTATCATTGAGAGTAAGATATTCTCTGGGTGGGCAAAATAGGCGTTATTTCTGAGGACACGCTCCATAATCATCCGAGTTTTTTTATCTAAGCCTTTAAGCAAGTGCATGATATACCAAAAATTAGATGCTCCCTCATTTGCCTTTGGATGAGACTTTATCCAAAACCAGCATTATAATTTTTACTAGGTCTTGGATGTTTTTGTCTGGATTCCGTGTAGAAACATATAAGCGCAGGATTCTGTTTGCTCGTGTTAGCCATCTTGCATGATGGAGGGCACCTGGGGATTTGGTGGCTAACGCTTGTGAGATGCGTCCAGATTGTATGCTAATGCACATTTCATACATATATTTTTGGTCACTGCTGAAACTCTTAACAATATCGGCCGAAACTTCTTTAATGTTGCCCTCTACAGGGGTATAATCAACTATATCCAGTTTGGTCAAATCCTCTCGGAGTTTATTTCCAAGAGAACCTTTGAAGGTGTTTGGTCCCAAAGTTTTTCCATCAATTACTTCAAATACGTGCCTGAAGGGCAGTTCGTTTGCATGCAAAAGGCAAATCAGCCATTGCACCGGCCTGTCCAGATATAATTCAATCAATTTTAGCACTCCGCCAATCCTGCCAGTGTTCACTGGGGTGCCATCGCATAGCAAAGCTTTAAGGGATTCTTTACTATTAGAATCAACTATAAAAGTTATTATTTCATCTGCAATACAACAAGCAGTTCCGTTATCTGGAGCTATATGATTCATGTAAACATCACCAAGTTCTTTGACTATTACATTAGGGTGTGTCAATTTTGTCAACTTTTTTCAAATCAATTTTGGTAGTGAAAATATAGTCTTTTCATGTCAAAACTTGAAATTGGCCAACCAAAATGAAATAAAATAACCCTTACCTACATCAATTTTACCTTAAAGTTTCAGAAATTGACTCTTTTACTAAATAATATGACAAATTAACTATTCATCTGTCACAGAATTATCCCACTGATCGCATATGGAGTGTTTTCAAGGTCATATAGTAGTTGTACAATGTACAAGTCAACATGAATAGAACTGTCCCTCACTCTCAGTTGCCTCTTAGATGTCATAGACGGTGGTTTGCTGTTATTGCTCTTGTACCTACTTCATAGTTATTCTACTAGACCAGGGGTGGGGAACCTTTTTTCATTGGAAAGCCGCATTTCATTTAACGAAGACCCTATTAGGCCGCATGCTGAGAATTTAACATATACAGTACAACAAAATGTCATATTTTAGTCAACAATCTACATATTTATTAATTTTAAATCAAACTTGATAATACGTGAAGCTTTTATAATAAATAAAAAATTCAGCAAGTGCACATTTATTTTTGTGGGGGAATAATTAACAATATAATTAATATTAAGTGAAAAATGATATTAAGTGAAAAAGTGATAAACCATTTAATGACTTTTTTGTGACGGCTTATTGCGGGACAGGAGTCGTACATTTGGTTCCAATATCGTTGACCCTAGTTTTAGTTGGTCCTCCAGGTGAATATTCGTCATCCGAGATCTCAAGCGCGTTTTGATTTGAGTCACATATGAAAACGTTGATTCACAACAGTAGGTTGTGCCGAAAGAAGGCAACATTCGACGAGCATGTTGGCGCAGACGTGGTATTCAACGCCATTTTTCCATATTTCAACAGGATCCTTCTTAGTATCAAATAGAGACTTAAGGATATTATCTTCTAATAGCTCAATCAACTCCATCTGTAAATCTTCAGGTGCTTTGGAGACACCAACCAGGTGTGGTTGGAAAGCTAGTTTCAGTGTGAAGTCATGTTTCTCAAAATCTTCAAATCTTTCATCGTATTCTTCAATCAGGGAGTCTAGGACAGCTGTGTATTCTTTCACATCGCATTCCCTTAATGATTTGCTTGTATCTTCTTCATCAATTACCTTTGCCAGTTCAGGGAATTGTTCAGCTGAAAGTCCCGATCGGGTAAGGATAGTTTTGAAAAAGCGCAGCTTCCTCGGAAAAGCCTGGATTTTTTGCCACATTTCATATATGGATTTAGTTTTACCTTGCAAAGAAATATTCAGGTAATTTTGCTTTACATTACGTCATACAAAAATGCAGCATTTCTGCAAAATCCTTTTTTGACAATTCACATGGTTCATTGAGTTCCTCAGAAAAATCTTGTGATTTGTTTTCGCAAAGACAAAAGTTTTTCAAGACTTGCCCTTGTGACAACCAGCGCACTTTAGAATGATACGGAAGATCCACACTGAATGTTTCATCATCAAGCATAAGCATATTGCGAAACTGGCGATGTCGTGATGCATTTGCTCTAATGTAGTTCACAATACGTATAACTTTACTTAATATGTCACTTAAAACAGTAGATTTGGCACAGAGATTCTGTTGATGCAAAATACAGTGAAAGGAAATCAAGCTATTTGGATTTGGCAGTTCTTTTTGTAGTAGCGCAACAAATCCTGCACATTTTCTTCTCATGGAAGGTGCACCATCTGTGCATACCCTTACTAAATTACATAAATTCCGTTTCGCTTCACGGCATTTTTCTTTGAAGAGAGACAAGACGTCAATTCCACGTGTCTTCCCCGTAAGGGTACCCAAAATCAGTAACTCCTCGAAGCATTGAAAATCTGCAGTTATAACACGAATAAAAAGTGACACTTGCGCTGAGTCAGTAATATCAGTGGACTCATCCAAGGTAATCGAATAATAAGTATTTTCGCTTTGGCATATTGTATGAAGTTGTTCAGTTACATTGAGGGCTAATTCATGTTGCCGATCACTTAGGGCAGTCAAAAGTTGACCGAAAAAATTAAGAAAGTTGACCTTACGAATTGAAAAAATTGACTTATAAAGTTGCCTTTACTTTCAATAATAAAACGATACTTTAATTACTTATTCTTGCTCTTCTACATCAGTTGACAACAAATCTGACAGTATAGCTCATTTTTTCCTGAACAAATGAATTCATTAGGATATTTTGCAATTATAGCGCGCACTTTAGCAATAGAACTAACTGCAACTTTTGGCATTTTAAATATCTGAAATCAAAAGAAATCGAAATCAGTGAAATCACAAATCAGAAAAATCACAAATCAAAAATGGTACCAGTAACCACAATACATACAACACAACCACATCCAAAACCAGAACGGACATAACTGAATAAGACAAATACGAGCAGCGAAGTTGCCAGTTAACCAAAAAGATGCCAATTTTTAGTTATTTTAATTATTTATTCCAAAAAATTGACTTTATTTACCTCATTGCTATTTTTTGACCTAACAGGTAAAAGTTGACTTTTGGTTGACCTATTAACTTTGGTAATATACCCCCTACAGGTGTTTTTATTGCATTTTCAGTCGTTTCAGCGAAAAGTGCCCCATAGGAAACAATTTGACTTTATTGACTTTTGACCGCCCTACCGATCAGTTATGGTCCTTCTTGAAAGAGGTAGTTGTTTGTATTTGTTAACCTTTCTGAATCTAAAGGGGCTACAACTTCAACAATGCATTCTTTTATGATTTCCACATCACTATATGGCTTACCTCTTTTTCCAAGTATATATGCTACTTTATAAGTTGCTTCAGTGATTTCAGTCCCTAGGCCTAACATCGTTTTAAATACTTGCTGTTGTTGCTGCTTTTGAAGTTTCATCTTCGTAAGTGCAAACTTTCAGGGTTCTTCTTCCAATATAGCATACTTGTGGTTCTTATGAGTTGCATAATGCTGATATGCATTGTGTTTCTTCACTGTTGCAATTATGGCGTTGCAGAGCAAACACATCATTTTATCTTTCTCAGCAACTATGAAATACTGCAATTCCATTCTTCATGGAATACTCTGTTCTCTTCCTTTAATTTTCTTTCAGTTTTTGACATGATTGGGGTACCAGAAGATTTTTAAATAAAAATGGTACACGAATTGATCAAGATTTACAGTTTTAAAGGAAACAAGCGTGCGTGTCACTATCGGAGAATCTTCAGTAACTGTCATCCAGTCGAGTTGATCGTTGATAGATAAGGGCGTAAGCCGTAAGGCAACTCTCTGCCAGTTTCAACTGGCAACGTTGCCATATTTCCTATTGTTCAAGCCATAAAGAAGGCTTGTATGTGTAAGAAGCAGTGGAGCTGAAACCATGATCTAATGAAATAGCCTAAAGCCCTAAAGGGGTATCAGTTGCTGTCCATTATCGTACGGTATGAATTCTGAATGTCAAATAGGCAGAAGGCCGCAACTAGTACCCCAAAAGGCCGAAGGTTCCCCACCCCTGTACTAGACGAATACTACAATTTAACTGTAAGTATGGATTATTGATTATTACAATTATTTATTATCATCATATTCTTCTGTCTAATTATGTTGTAATCCCATGAAATATTTTTTTTATTGAATTTTAGAACATCGAATGACTAAACTTTGAAACATCGTAATTGATGTAAAATACTTAAATGTTTTTTTCTTTTCAGATATTCCTAAGATGCTAAAATTGAAGACAAGAGGTCAGTCGTCATGCCACTTGAACCTGTTAGTCGGTACAGGCAAGGAGCTTCGCGTATCAGAACTACCAACAGTGCGAGACATGCTGAGACTAGGGTTACTCCTTTGTGAACAAAATACAAAGGATAGAAGGAACTACACAGAAAAAGAGCTCATAAGGGACATGATTCCCCCTCTTCTGCATCAGTGGAAAAAAGCTAATGTGTTATTCAAACCACCTGTACTCAATTAGTATAGAACTATTGAGCTAAAATTAACAAAGCTGTGGCACAAAGCAGTTGAGACAAGGAAAACTAGCAAAGAAAAATAAATTTCTGCACACACTTCATACTCTTCTTAACATTTTTAACTGCCAGTGTCCCATAGAGTTGTGTTCTGAAACCAATTGTTCTCCCTCATGCAGAACCTCACCCTCACATTGATTGTCGCTGTCCTCGTGAGAAGATGATCCCTGTTTTGGAGCTGGCTTTCATAAAAGCGCAGAGAACAAACGCAGGAGGCCAAGGAAGTATGCAGATTGGTTCGGCAGATTATTCAGAAACCAAAAAACAGATTGTTATTGCTAAGAAAAAAGAGAAAATCCGAGAGAGGGAAGAAAGGAAGAAAAAGAAGTGAAGAAGCCACCCAAAGAGATGAAGAGCTCTATCAAGAGGTTTCTCACTTCTTTGAAAGCTCTTCAGATGAGCAGAAAGAAGCAACATCAGATGATAGCTCCAAAATGCCATCTGAACCTTCGCCGAAGAGAATGAAATACAACACTAAAGGCATCTCAAACATTGCCCTTGCCAGTATTCGCCACCATACGGGGCTACGAGAGACTGCAGAGATTGCCGCTTGGATAGATGCAGGCCTCATCAGCCGAGAGGATACATCCTTAGTGATAGATCATAAGATAAGAAGAGCACAAGACAAAATAATGAAGGAAATATCTGATCAGCATGAAAAAGATTTGGAGGAGGAAGGTCTCTCTTGCCTTTTGTTTGATGGAAGAAGAGATGACACAAAAGTTCGCCTAGAGGTAGAGGGAATGGACAAAGTTTCCCGGTCTCATCAAAGAAGAACACTACTCTGTGTGTTCCGAACCTGGTGGTTGCTATTTGTTTCACTTTGTTCCTGAAGCAGAAGTAGAAGGCAAGAAACATGCAGAGGCAATTGCTGATCAAATAATATGTTGGCTTCAAGAAAGACTTGACAGTTCACTGCAGGCCGTTGGTGGAGACTCAACTGCGGTGAAACTGGATGGCAGGGCGGTGTTATGACGCATTTAGAGAAAAAACTTGGAAGGCTTGTTTGGATTGTGAGAGATTTGCACACAGGGGAACTACCTCTTCGTCGTCTCATCCAGGAACTTGATGGTCCTACAAAGAGCAACAAGTGGTCAGGCCCCCTTGGCAACATGCTAGATGAAGCAACGGAATTAGAAATAAATACAAAATTTCCAAAGGTCGAAGTAGGCCCTCCCCTTCCAGTGTTGTCTGAAGAAGTTATCAAAGACCTCAGCACGGATCAATCTTACGCTTATCGTATTGTTGAAGCAATCAGATCAGGAGAGTTGCCTCAAAATCTGGCTCTCTTGGAGATTGGACCCGTAAGTCACAGTCGTTGGCTAACTAAAGCGATTCGTTTCTGCAGGATTTGAGTTTCCAAACATGCACTGAAGGGCAAAATGCTACAGAATTTGATGTTGATTGTTGAATTTATTATTGGGTTTTATCTTCCTCACTGGTTCAATGTAAAACTTAATCCAATGTGGATGGAGGGGCCCAACCACATCTTGTTTCAATTACAGCTACTGAGAACCCAAAGGAAAGCAGTGGTGGACATCGTGTTACCTGTGGTGAGAAGGTCCGCTTGGTATGCTAGGCCAGAGGCAGTTTTGCAAGCAATACTCTGCAGCCAATGTACCAAAGAGCGAACTGAGGCTGTGGAAATCATTCTAAAACTTAGAGGAACATCATTAGATGATGACTAGCTGGGAGACTGCTCTGTTCAGACAAGGAAGGTACCTCCGATAAACGTCAATGCCACGAAATTGTCAGAATTAGTTAACTTGAGTTCGAAAGTTTTGGAGCCACCACTGACAACATGTATAACAAACAAAGATTTAACACAACTTAAGAGGCCCCAATGTGTGCCAAAGTGGCCTTCTCACACTCAGAGTGTGGAGATGTGTGAAAATGGTCACGGAAGCAGCTAGTCAAGTTTACAGTCACGAGAGGCGAGAAGGCTACATCAAAGCGCAAGTAGCAAGCCGAATGCTGATGTTAAGGAATCGCAGCAAAAAGGACATGACTGCATTGGTTACTTTCAAATAAAGACTGAATGATATCTTATTGCCACTTTAAATGTTGATAGGATGTTTGCGCACATTTGTTATTTTGTTACGAATTTACGGAAAAATGGAATTTTTGAATTAAAATTGATGTAGGTAGAAGTTATTTTTTATTGTTTTTGAAGTAAGGATATTATTTTGTATGCCAAATGATTACATTAAATTGCTACCAAATCACATGATTTTCAATTTAGTCATTTCACCCCCAAAATTGACACACCCTACTATTACATAATGTTCTTTGTCTTAGTTTGATCTTTTCTACCATCAAATCCGATACCTTCAATCTGTGTGTTCTCTGATTTCACTTTGATTATGTTCTTTTTACCCACACGTATTCTCTCTCTCTCCACTTTTTTCCTATCCAACATATTGGTTTCGTCTAATATCCCCATATCCTTCAAAGCTGCATTTACTATAGCTGCAGTAGCTCTGTAACTTACACGGTATCTATCTGCTGTTATTGTTAAGTTATCATAAATAATTCTGTTCTGATGGTTTTCTCTCAGCTCAAAATCCGGAACAAAGTCAATATCGTCGCTATCATCATCAATTTCCATGCTCTCATCTTCCATAACATGTAAAGGGTCCAGTTTGCTGGTTGAGGCGACATTCATATCTAGGCTTATCTTGGCTCTTCTTTCTAATCCTTTAACTCTATCGTGAGTCCTTTTTCTTGCGGAAGTTGTTACTCTGTCGATTGGTCCTAGTTGTTTTCTTTCTTTGTTTCTGCCCGACAAAAGACTATCCGTTCGACATTTTTTTATCGTAACAAGTACAAGTGCAAATATCAAACATTTCATCGAATGCCTCCACCTTCTGCTGAAAACTGGTTTCTTTGTTTTAATGGTACTTTATTTAGCTTTGCTTCAGATTCTATCAATCGTTCAACTTTTATAGCTATTCCTTCAAATCCTATATGTGGGAAAAAAAAACTTCTCCCAAATGGCTTCCACATTTTCAGTGACAATTCTGTAACATTCTTTTGCTATTCTAGAACCTTTCGAAATCAGTTCTCGTTTTCTTACCAATAAATAATGCCTAAATACGTCTGCCTTTGAAGGAGTCATTGAAGGTGGAAATTCTGCAGGGTGACCAAATGTTGAATTGTGCGTTTTGCTTCTTCTTGTCATGATTTCACTTATTTAGGCCTAGTAGCATTAATAACAAGAAACTAATTGTTAAATTCTAGCAATTGAATCATTCAATCTGAATTTAATATAACTCATTCGAAATTAAATCATAACTCATTCAATCATAAACAATCTGAAACTAAACAAAAAAACGTGACAATAATTTATATAATTCATCTAATCTATCTAAATTAATCTATGTAATCTATTCAATCTATCTAAATCTATCCAAATTAATCTAATCTACTTAATAAGACTTAATATAATGCATGATTGTCACATTTGGGGTTTATATCTGTGGAGAGAGTAAAATGGGGGGGGGATGCTATGGAAGGGGTAAGGGGGGTCGCATATACTCATTTTTTTTTTTACAAGATGTTGAGATCATCATTTCCAACTACGTGCATACTGTGGAATTGGAGAAACTCGATTTTTGATATGTTTCGACCCCCTAAATATACTGTGTGTGTGTGTGTGTGTGTGTGTGTAAAGACGAAGGAGAGAGCGTCGGTCTGCGCCCCATTTGGTGTGGGAGAGGTGATCTAGTAGAGCGAGGGGACGCTGGAGGGACTGCTTCAGTTGTTTGATATGAGGAACCAAGTTGAGCCGTCTGTCTAGAATCACGCCCAAAAATCGCGTGGAGGGTACCACCTCAAGAGGATTGCCGTATAACGTGACGGAGGGAACAGGAAAGGTTGAGGGTCTTCTTCTGCTGAAGAGCATACACTTGGACTTCGGGGTAGAGAGGCGGAAACCTACCGACGTCGCCCACCTTTCCACCCGGTAGATGGCGAGCTGAATTTGCCGTTGAACTACGGACGGCTCCCGCCTTGCAAAGTAGATCGCAAGGTCATCCGCGTAGATGGAAGAACGGATGTTCGGTGAAAAGCATTTTGAGACTGTGTTCATAACGATAGAAAAGCATAGAACACTGAGGATGCTTCCCTGTGGGACCCCGTCCATCTGCACGAGTGTCTAAGAGGACTGAGCCCACCCGAACTTTAAAGGTTCTGGAGGATAGGAAGCCCCTGATGAAGGTCGGCATGGCTCCTACGAGCCCTAGACTTTGAAGCAGACTAAGCCTAGACTTTGAAGCTGACTAAGGATTATTGTCCGATGAGTGGTGTCGTAGGCCTTCTGGATGTCAAAAAATATTGATAGGACGAATTGTCCACTGTGGAATGCATTCTGTATGTCATGGCTGAGAAGCAGGAGGGGATCAGTGGTAGATCGAAATTGTCTGAAGCCGGACTGGGTAGCCGGGAAGGAATTACTATTTTCGAGGAAGAACGATAGTCGCGTCGCGACCATTTTTTCGAAAATTTTGCAGGCACAACACATTAGGGCGATTGGTATGTAGTTTGTGGGATCGAGGGAATCTTTGCCGGGTTTGGGGATAGGGATTACGTAGGCCTGCCTCCACCGGGAGGGAAAGGCGCCCTCTATCCATATGCGGTTGTATAGGTCTAGTAGGAAATTTTGTAAGGTAGGGTGGATGTGCTGGATCATGCTGTAGGGGATACCGTCCGGGCCAGGACAAGGGGATCGTCGAGAGACCACTGCCGCCTGTAGTTCACGCATGGTGAACAGTCGGTTGTAGGAGCTGTCTATGGACGGTGAAGAGGAGCTATTTTTAGGGGCGGGTACGAGGGAGCTAACTGCAGAGGAAGAAACGGCGGCGAAAGTAGAAGCTGGATGGTTTGCCACTGATTTTGGCTCGTATAGGAATCCGTCGTTAGTCCGGAGTACCGGGGCTCGGGAGGGGACATGTCGCCTCTCGACGCCCCGTACCTTCTTTCAGATGGTAGCCGAAGGTGTGGTGGTGGTGACGCCGGATACAAAGGCACGCCAAGAAGCTCGGCGCGCTGTCTTCATTGTGCGGCGGGCGATGGCCCTGGCCCGCTGCATCTCCGTGCGATGGATGGGAAGTCGCGTACGGTAGAACCGTCGAGTAGCCTTCTTCTTGGCGCATACGGCCTCCGTGCACTCTGGGATCTACCAAAGTACCCGTCGGGCGCGGGGGTAGGTGGAGGATCGCGGGATGCTAGAGCACGCAGCCGCTACCACGTTTGATTCAAAGTATGCGATACACTCGTCGGAGGATGGGAAGTTGGCAGTCGTTCGGGTTGTATATGTATCGTCGTGGAAGCGGGACCAATTAGCTTTTGCAGTAATCCATTTCTCCAGTACCCGAACGGTCTGGTCGGGCCAATTGAGCGTTGAGTTGAAATGGGAAATGGTCACTTCCATAATCCTCTTGGAGGACTTGCCATGAGAAACTGAGGAGGGCATCGGTCGAAACGAAGGACAAGTCTATACAGGATGGAGTGCAGGTGGTGGCATGGTAGGATGTAGGAGAGCCATCAATGAGGCACTCAATGAGAGCTCGGTCATGATGTTGATCAGGGTCGGGGCCATATAGGTGGTCTCTCTCTCTCCCTACATGGGGTGGCGACTATTGAAATCGCCCAGTAATGGAAAGGCCTGGGGAG
The DNA here is from genome assembly GCA_023014485.1 of Bathynomus jamesi. Taxonomy (NCBI): domain Eukaryota; kingdom Metazoa; phylum Arthropoda; class Malacostraca; order Isopoda; family Cirolanidae; genus Bathynomus; species Bathynomus jamesi. The sequence goes on along the minus strand of JAJOZX010008009.1, from coordinate 182,314 downwards.
TTGTTGTACCACCTTCACCAGGTCATCGCGGGAGACTTGAGCGTAGGGAGGAGGTAGATTGAACAGATGGTGTACTGTCTATCCAGGGAGAGCCGGGTAGCAATCACCTGTAACGGGGATCGGATAGGGAGATTGTAGAAGGGGACTGCGTGGTGGATGAAAATGGCAGCCCCCTTTCGAGTGCAGGTAGGAGACGGGGTGGTGATGAAAGAATATCCAGTCGGGCAGGGCATGGGTCTGGTCCCCAGGATGAGTTCCTGGAGACACACACACCGGACGGGAAGTGGCAATCAAGGAATTAAGGCCTTCGTAATTCGCGAATCTTCCTCTGCAGTTCCAGTGTACTATTGTAGTTTTCGGGGGGTCCATTACTTGATGATGGGGGATGGGTAAAGGTATCGGTGCGAAAAGGTTGGAGTGTGAAGGTAGATTTGAGGTTCGCGAAGGCGAAGGGTGGGTCAGGAGTGTGGCTGGCTATCTGCCGTTCACCAGAGAAGGAATCGGTCGGCCAGTCAATCTCGGCGGAGACCGCGGGGTCGAGTCGGCCGAGCGAGACCGGAGGTGTGGATCACGGCAGCTTGGAGATTGTCGTGGGCTCCGATGGTGCGAAATTTCTTGGAGCTTTTGTGTTCGGGCCATGGGGGGGCGTTTTATTTCCCGAATTGGCACCTCCCCGCCTATCTGGGGTCTCACGACGGACCCCAGGTGGCGATAGGGGGTGCCAGAAGGACCTGGCAGGGGGAGGGAGGACGTGCTCAAAGTGGCTGACAGGGTGTGGGCCGGGGATTTTAGGGGAGCAGGTACAGTGGGGGTGGGAGATGAACCAGTGTGTTCTCATGGAGGCAAGGGCAAGTCCATGAGACTCAATGGCGCAGCCGAGTTCCCCTCACCATGTAGCTGCGCCAGAGCCGCATCCACTGGATCCTCGGGGGAGAGGATGTTGTCCAGATTGGATCTCGTCGTGGGGGATGGGTCATATACTTCGGCAACTATTGTCCGAGTCTGTGGGGATAGATTGATGGGACTTCTGCGGTGGGGTGGTTTGGTCCTCATAGGCGAAGTGGGCGGTGTGAAGGTCCGATCCGTCTTCTTAGAACTAGAAGAGGGAGAGACAAATTGAAAGTCCCTACCCCTCCCGACTCCGCACTCTGTCTCATGCCTCTCGGAGGCTAAGGAAATCCGCTATCTGCAGGCCTCGGACCTCCTCCTTGAACCTGAAGAACAGGCATTCGCAGGATGAAGATGGGTGTGCACCTTCACAATTGGAGCATTTGGGGGTGCTTTCCTGTTAACGGGAATACCCAACCGCCCGCCACCAAACTGTTTATGTATTTTTGCTCTCGTCATTTTCGTTTAAACCAGGAGGCAAGGGCAAGTCCATGAGACTCAATGGCGCAGCCGAGTTCCCCTCACCATGTAGCTGCGCCAGAGCCGCATCCACTGGATCCTCGGGGGAGAGGATGTTGTCCAGATTGGATCTCGTCGTGGGGGATGGGTCATATACTTCGGCAACTATTGTCCGAGTCTGTGGGGATAGATTGATGGGACTTCTGCGGTGGGGTGGTTTGGTCCTCATAGGCGAAGTGGGCGGTGTGAAGGTCCGATCCGTCTTCTTAGAACTAGAAGAGGGAGAGACAAATTGAAAGTCCCTACCCCTCCCGACTCCGCACTCTGTCTCATGCCTCTCGGAGGCTAAGGAAATCCGCTATCTGCAGGCCTCGGACCTCCTCCTTGAACCTGAAGAACAGGCATTCGCAGGATGAAGATGGGTGTGCACCTTCACAATTGGAGCATTTGGGGGTGCTTTCCTGTTAACGGGAATACCCAACCGCCCGCCACCAAACTGTTTATGTATTTTTGCTCTCGTCATTTTCGTTTAAACTAACGAAAATATCACAACTTAACCTAACTAATCATCAAGGGCGTACAGTTGACCTAACAAGTTAATATAACGGAAAATGCCCAGTTAGTTCAACTGAATGACCAGTTAGGTTAATTGAATGCCCGGTTAGGTCAACTGTATGCCTTTGATAATTGGTTAGGTTAAGTTGATATTTTCGTTAGTTTAAACGAAAATGAGAGCAAAAATACATCAAACAGTTTGGTAGTCCCCGATAATACGTAAGTACCGAATTTATTAATCATTTAAATTAAATGGTAAATCTTAAGGAAGCGTCCCAGGAAGTTTTTTGGATATAAAACATGTTTTCCCGATATATTTCTATGTGATTTATTCGAATTTGACATCCGTTTCAGTCGCAAATCACTCGTTTATGACTTTCCCCCACCCCCTCAACAAATCTAACCTAACCAACCTAACGTGTATATAAATGTTACCTACCCATTAATATCCTGGATTATACAATTTCGCCGCCTGGAGAAGGAAGTTATGGAAGCGGTCCTCAGTTCGGGAAGGCCTTTAAGAAGTACCCCCGTGAGGCGTGAGAGGTATCCCTGCAAGAAAATTTTTCGCCTTCCGTACTTAGGCGTTAAATTTCTGACGTCCCTCTAAGTACACTTATCTAATTTGCACACAACGCTGCCAGGCGCAAGAAATGCCGTCCACTTTAAAAACGTTAATTAAAATTACTTATCCTTAATAAAAATAAAAACGCGGGGGTGCATTTTATTGAGAAAAATATAATCTTTCATATTATTAATATGTTAAATCTCTGTACTACGTATTAAGAACCGGGACCTTTCCTTAAGATTATCCAATTAAATTAGTTAATATGTAAGCGATAATCAGTTAGTAGGGGGCCAAAATGTCTGTGTGTCATCTAAAATCGCAGAAAAAACGTCGCCGCTTTCGGTACGTTGTCGCCACATGAATTCCGCAAGACACGAGTCCAGATGATGGCGGGCGGTTGGGTATTCCCATTAACAGGAAAGCACCCATTTGGGTGTGTTGGGGCACTTGTCTGGGTGAGCAATTTGTCCGCAACGAACCCACAATTGGTGCGGCTGCTGACAAACTGAGCTAACATATCCAAACTTGCTGCATTTAAAACGGGTCGGGTCTGGGATGTATGAGCGGACAGAGAATTTGCATGACGTGCGGTCTCCCATACCCCACACAATACGGTCGGGAAGGACTAAGTTATTAAAGGTAAGAAGTAGACGCGGGGTGGGGGAGGGGCTACCTCCCTGTCGGGATGTGAAGCGATGGATCTTGGTGACACCCTGGGATGCGAGGTCCTCCAAGAGCTCGTTCACTGTAATTGACAATAGGCGTGTGGCATAAATAGTGCCCTGACTCTGGTTCAGGCGAGGGTGTAGTGAAATGGACACCGAGCATCCAAGGACCTCAGTGATGGAGAGTAGGGCTTTCGTCTCTGTGGCTGAGCGTGATTTTATGAGGAGTGAACCATCCCTCTGCGGTCGCACATCATAACGGATGGAGTTGCTGCGGGCTCGGATCGCCTGAAACGTCCGTTCAGTTGGTCGGAAGGGATCCAGAAGTAGGCCAGATTTCTAGGAATTTGTGGATACTTGGAAGGGATATAGAGGCAGTAGAGTCGAAGTGGACTGGGATATCCAACTGTCGATAGGATGGTCGTGTATGCCGACTTCCCCTTCCGCCGCGAGGCTCTCTCCGTGGGGAGGCAGGCCGACGGCGGGTGAGGGGGCATACGGGGAAAGCAAGAAGCCGGGTTTTGGAGGTAAATCTTGGGTGGAATTTGACTTCCCGAAGGCAGCTGAGGCGGGCTGGGGCGAGACCCCTGCTCCAGAGGGTGTACATCCAAGGGGATATTCAAGGTACAGCCTGGGGTCGGCAACGGTAAAGGAGAATGCAAGTGATCAGTTACCAAAGGGGGGTCAACCCCATCTGGATGCGGTCTTCCAGTGGTAGCGGACTCGAGGGCCTGGTTGCCCACCACCCGTGTGTTGAGTAGTAGTAGTAGTAGTCCGAATATTAGAAATGGAAGTCGTTAACCGAGTAGATGAAGAAGCCATAGCAAAAAAGGAGAATTTTCATCCCCTGTGTACATCCAGCCACCATCGACTCCAACAAGGGAAAGGCGAAACGTGGGCTCACTCGGTCCCACCGCCAATAGATGTCACGCAGGGGAAGATACACCCATTCCCAGTCCCCGTGCCTACGAGGCGGCCACTCTCATCCAACGCGCGGTGAAAGATGGCAGGGACAGGGCTTGGGTTTGGTTTAAGAGCGACAAGGGTGAAGGACAACCACCACCTTCACCCAAGGTCCAAGGAAAAAATAAAGTCAAAGTCCAAAACAAAGCCAAATGTGGGAAGGGAGGAAACAACAAAACTAGAAAGAATTGGGGAAAGGAGGAGATGGAAATATAAGTAGGAGGGTACGAGATCAGCCAGGTCCCCAAACGGGTCCAATGGTCCATGAGGGCAGAGAAGGCCCTTGCATCGGAGGAAGATGCATTCCCCCATTGGCCACAGAGGGATGCACCCTATAGCTCCGGACAAAGCAAAAGGAAATTCTCAGTAATGTACTTAGGAATTAAAATTTCTTGAAATTCTAGTTGAATTCATCAAAAGCATAAAGCAAGAGAAGGAATCATTTGAAATTAATACCACAGAAGAATATCAGATTTGTTGAATCTACACAATATACTAAAAAGAATTATGGACTCACCCATAAGCAAGTTGTTTGGATCAAAATTAAAATATATATATATAAATGGGAAGAATGTAGATAAAACCTTAATGTAAATGTTAATAATCTTAGATGACTCTGAAATCTATTGTAACTATCAAAATAAATGCAGAAAAATATCATGGCTTTGAGTTACATGCTTTTATCTTTTTTCAGTGTTGCTTTACAAGTCTTTTCAAGCCCTGATAGTAGAGGGGGAGTTACAACAAACAACTTCAGAAATGCTTCTTTGCCACTAAAGAGAACATATTTCAATAACAAATAGAATCTGAATATGACGTTTCAAATGACTTAGATTGCACTAAGCCAAATTTCTTTAAAAGCAGATCATGAAGGAGATTACAGAAATGTAACAGGAATATATTTGTATAATCTCCATTGAAATACAATGGTTTTTTTCAGCCTATTCATTAATCCTTTAACTCCAAGTGACATAGATCTATGTCCATAAAAAAACTGCCAAACAGCCGAGATTAAAAGTGAAATTTTTAAATATTTACCCTTTCGCTGCATATGAATGACCTCATCATTCATCAAAAGTTGATGATAGGAACGCATGAATGACTGCATCATTCATAAACTCTAGTGCCTACAAACAAGTTCTTATTCTGTATATTCGCTTGTTTATCATGCCTATGCTAGCTTTAGCCTTTTCAGTCTTCTCTCTAGTGATTGATGGCAACTTTTTTGCTACTTTAATGCCCAACATCTTTAATTAATATAAGATAAAAACAGTACCCATCAGGATGTCACGTCGTAGAGTTAGTGTGGCTTCTCTCTCTCAGAAACAAAACTAAGTCTCTGAGTCTTTGTTGTTGTGGAAAGGAAGGGTCATTTTTCATCAATATATCACATCTAAATGAAGATGATTTGGAATCAAGATTTTCAAACTTGTTCTTGAAAATGACATAACCATAGAACACAGCATTTATATCATTATCATGGAAACTGTGGATGATTTTTCAAAAACAAAGTGTAGTCGTTAGGTTGATCCAAAGATATTTTGGCAAAGGACATCATCTTTATACAGACAATTACTATACTACACCAAAGGTTTACAAATACTTACTGGAAAACAAAACATATGCAACAGGAACCATCACAAATAATTGCCAAGGGCTACTGAAAGAGTTGCACACCACAAAAGTTGAAAAAGAAAAAAAGCATGCATTTGAGACTGATGACTTGCTGTCCCTTTTGCACCAAGATAAAAAGAAATGTATACATGCTCTCTAACATGCATTCAAATACTGATAAGAAAGCGAATAGAAAATCCAAAGGAGGCATTATACAAAAAACATTCCAGCTTGTATCGAGAACTACTGTACAATAAAAATGTGATTTGTTGATCGAACAGATCAAGTTCTGCATTACTACTAGTGGTGCACCGATTAATCGGTATTGGCACCTGGCATGCCGATTAATCGGCCATGCCAGGTATTTTCCTAATATCGGCATGCCAGGTGCCGATACCGATTAATCGGTGCACCACTAATTACTACACTATGGCCAGGAAATCAACAAAATGATACAAAACTCTAGCTGTACATTTCATTCAAGTACAAATACTAGATGCACTTGGAATATACAACTTTGCAAAGAAGAAAAAGTCACTTTTCTTGAATTCTGGCAATAGTAAAAGAACCGACAGCTACTTCAAAGCCAGTCCTGGATAAGGGGACTGTTCCTAGGCTAGGTGGAGAACATTTCATAGAAAAAATAACATCCAAAGAGAGTTGCAATCCCACAAAAAGATGTCATGTATGCTACCTTCATGGAATAGTGTCACAGTCGCTATCAATGCAAAACCTGCTCTGACAAACCTGGATTATGCATTGAATGTTTTGAAATCTTTCATACTGAACTAAACTTCTAATCCACTAGAGTAAACCCTCATTAATCCAAAAAACTTTCAGCGAGATGGCTAAGTTAAATATAAGTGGTGGTTTGACACATGCAACCATTACCATAGAGACACCATAAAGCATGGATGAGTCTTTTCAAAATTTATTACAAAAAATAAATAAAATACATCATGATATTCAGACCTTGATTTTGGCTCCCTCCTCCTCGTATAGTGAGGGCAATTTTGCGGGCATTTGCCATTGCCCTTTCCTTACTACGTAAAAAAAAACTAATTGCTTAACTTGCATTATATAATTTTACAAAATGAAAAATGAGACTGGGCTGCGATTCCATCTCAGGAAAGTACTCATAACAAATAAAAACAGTTATTAATACAGTTTGATAAACATTATAATATAAATAGAATTACCAGAAATCTAAATACAAACCCACCAAAAGTTATAATTAAGTAAAATTGCATCAAAGATAAATCAGTTATGTAAAAAGTTGTTTGGTACTTTTTCTGTGCAGGAAGGAGGGACCCAGGGCAAATGCCCACAAAAATGCCCCCACCCCTTAGAGAAAGAGAGGAAATCAAGATCCAAGGTTTCTAAGATGCCTGGACAACACTGCATTTGCAAGATTGGAGGTCACAGACAGGGTGAAAGATACTGAGAAAAATTGTTCCAGAGTTGACCAGTTGAGTAGATAAAAGATTGAGAATGTCAAAAGTCTGGTACTGCATGCTCTCCTTAAAGGAGAGAACATGCAGTAACAGGGGTCAGAAGGGGTGTCCATGACAATAGAGATAGTAAAAAGAGATAGAAAGGGACTGAAGGCAATCAGTAAGAGGCATGGAATTCAAGAGACAAAAAGCCTTTGATTCCACCTGGTCAAGTAGAACTGTGTGGGATCAGCTGCCCTACATGAGAAATATACTCCATATACAGCCAAACAGCTGCTTTTTTCCATTCTGATGGCCCAAATGCCATCTCCTCTCCTGATAAAGCTAAACTCTTCACTCAAACTTTCATCTCCAACTCAACCTTGGATGATTCTGGGCGCTGTTCCTCCATCTCCTCCTTCCTCTGACTTGATTATGTTTAAAATTAGAATGTCTTCCAAAGATATTTTTTCTGCTCTATCTGGGCTCAACTCTAGGAAGGTGTATGTATGATCCTGATGATGGCCCTCTGGTTGTTCTCAAGAACTGTGCTTCTTTGCCAACACCCTACCTAAGCAAACTCTTTCATCTTTGTCTTTTATCTGGTACTTTTCCTTCCTGCTGGAAGTTCACCTTCATTCAGCCTTTCCCAAAGGAGGGTGACTGCTCTCAACCCTCCAACTATCATTCAATTGCTTTGATTTCTTGCCTTTCTAAAGTTTTTGAATCTATCCTCCATAGAAGGATTCTTAAATGCCTTTCTATTCAATCTTCTTTCAGCTCAACAATGTGTGTTCTACGAGGGACACTCTACTGGTGATCTCTCTGACTCTTCGTTATCCTCCTCCTGGGATTTTGGTGAAACCTTTGCTATTACACTAGACCACTGGTTCCCAACCAGTGGGCCATGGAGGTTGGTCATAACATACCTTTTAAAATCAAATTTGGAAGTACAGGCATACCCAACATAATACAGATTTGTTCAATGCTGATTTGCCATAATGCTGATAAAACCTTGACACCATTCCCTGAACATCAATGTTTCAGATTCGCTCTTGCACATTTTTGATAAAAAAAATTTCTCTGGCATTAATGTTAAACATCATGAATGTACCATACCATATATCAGCCAGCACTAGCAAGCACGCATCATTTCATGGGGATATACATCACAGAGCAAAATTCCTAAAATACAATATACTCAATACAGAAACAAATTAACTAAAATAATCAAAATTGCAAAATATAACTATTATAACAATCAATTTTCCAAACATAAAGGAGACATGAAAAACACTTGGACAACCATAAACAATCTTCTTGGAAAACAAATTAAGAAAAATTCAATAGAGAAATTAAATTTTGATAAAGAAATTACTGATGATACTGCTATTGCAGACTCTTTAAATGCACATTTCACTTCAATAGCGGATAAGCTTCACTCACAATTAATAAATAATGATCACTCACCTCTAGAATATATGCCATCCAGCCCACTAAATTTATTTTCTTTTGTTCCTGCTACCTCTACCGAGGTCTGGAATATTTTTGGTAAATTAAAAAATACAAAAAATAACATTCATAATATTCCTGTACCTATACTGAAACTTGTTAAAGATAAGATATCTGTAACTTTGGCTAAAATTATCAATCAAAGTATTTCCAAAGGAATATTCCCATCAATGCTAAGAAGTGGTTGTATAACACCCCTTTTTAAAGGGGGTGATCCTACACTAGCAACAAATTACAGGCCAGTGTGTTCATTATCTGTGTTCAGCAAAGTTTTTGAAAAAAATTGTAAAAAGTAGAATACAGCAATATTTAGAATCCTACAATTTATTATCTCCAAATCAATATGGCTTTCGTAATAATAAAATGACAGAAATGGCTATTTTAAATCTTGTGGAAAATGTAAATATAGCTAAGGAGAACAAAGAAATAATATCATCAATATTTATGGATTTGAGTAAGGCATTTGATGTAATAGACTAATATTCTACTTAATAAATTATATTGTTACGGCTTTAGAGGAGCAATCAGTGATTGGTTTAAAAGTTATTTGTCCAATAGATATCATTTTGTATCAGTAAGGTAGGTTTGCTCAACTAAAGCACTTGTCAAACATGGTGTACCACAGGGCTCAGTTCTGGGTCCACTGTTATTTTTATTATACAGGGTGGGCGGAAAGTAGCTCCCTAATTTAAATTACATATAAATTATGTATAAATTGTGATTGTATTGTTATATTGTTATGGTGTGTTCTCTAAAGTGGTACAATTGTAACGTTCATTTTTTTTTTTTCATTTCAGATTGAAGGGTAACATGGCTGAGCGTTTAACACTGCAGGAGCGTGCCCAGTTGGCGGCACGGTACGAAGTTTGGCAATCTGTCATTCGAGTTCAAAGATGGTGGCGGGCCATTCACGGACCACGTGCCCAAGTGGACCCGAAAACAATCAAGAACTGCCACTCGAAGCTCATGACCACGGGTCTGTGGCAGATGTTCGAAGATGTGGTCGCCCTTCGACATCCAGGCCCAGGAGACGGTGCAGGCAGTTCAGGAAATGTTCGCACGGAGTCCACGAAAGTCAACTCGCCAGGCAGCTCGGGAAAGTGGACTCTCCTGCTACTCAGTGCGAACTGTGCTGAAGAAGGAGCTGAACTGGCGTGCATGGAAGCCGCATTACTGCCAATCTCTCTCGGACGAGGACTGCGACATTCGCATGGAGTTCGGGGAAATCATGCTGGCTTGGCATGAAGACTGGCCCCATCTCTTCCGCAACATCCTCTGGAGCGACGAGGCGGTGTTCCACGTCGGAGGCTTTGTCAACCGCCACAATTGCCACTACTGGGCAGGAGAGGATCCCATGGTTACCGCTGAAAAACGGCAGAATCGGTTCAGTGTAACGGTGTGGTGTGGTATGACCTCAGATCAGGTTGTGGGCCCGTTCCTTCTGCGCAACACCATGAATGCTGAGTGGTACCTTGCTATGTTGCGAAACGAGGTCTGGCCGGTTGTCAGCACATGGGAGAACATCGACGATCTGATATTTATGCAAGATGGCGCCCCTCCGCACTTCGCTCTTGTTGTCTGAGAGTGGCTGGATGCCCACTTCCCTGGGCATTGGATGGGTCATCGTGGTCCACATCAATGGCCAGCCAGGAGCCCCGACTTGACACCGTGCGACTTCTTTCTTTGGGGGTGGGTAAAGGAAGAAGTCTACCGCACCAAACCGAGGACATTGGAAGAACTGGAGGACCGAATTCGGGAAGTCATATCCTCCATCCCGCCGGAGTTCCTGCTAAAGTCAGTGGATGCCATTCCTGGGTGGCTCCAGAAGCTGGTGGAAAGAGTTGGAGCCCACATTGAATTTTCGAGAAAACCTACCATGTATGCCTACCTTTTCATATTATTTCTTCTGAAATAAATGGATAATATACATATTTTTTTACAAATCCAAAATAGGGAGCTACTTTCCGCCCACCCTGTATATAAATAACCTTCCATGTTCATCTGATATACTGAACTTCATAATGTTTGCAGATGATACAACTGTCTCTTTTTCTTGCAAAGATGTTAATACAGCTAGGAATATATTTCATTCAGAATTCATCAGTGTAATGAAATGGTTGACCACCAATAAACTCTACCTAAATACCAGTAAAACAAATTTCATAATTTTTACTAATAAAAGAAATGTATATCTTGATGAACTTAATGTTAATGAAATCGCCATAAAGGAGTGTACTGTAACAAAATTTCTTGGTGTAATGCTAGATAAGAATTTGCAATGGATTGATCATGTAAATTATATTGTGAAAAAATTTTCCAGGAGCATTGCTATAATGTTTAAACTTAGAAATGTAGTCCCTAAACAAGTTTTATTGACTCTCTATCATACTCTTGTTCTTCCTTATATAACATACTGCACCCTTGTTTGGGAAAAAACTGCTAACAACGCATTACATGGTATCTTTGTCATCCAAAAATGAGCAATAAAGTTATTATCTGATGCTGATTTCCTTGATCACTCTAGTGCATTATTTAAAGAGCTAAACCTACTAAAGCTCAATGATATAACCAAACTAGCACATTTTTTTTATTTACAAGTGTAAGAACAAAATCATTAATTTGCAATGGGTAAATAGATATTTTGTAACATCAAGAAATCCACTTGTATCAGACCAGAAATAGATCAAAGCTTATTATACCTCAATTTAGATTGTCTTCATCTCAAAAACTACCCATTTTCATTGGATTGAAACTATGAAATGACTTGCATGCCAATGTAAAAAATATTGTGAATGTAAATTTGTTTAAAACCAAGTTGGAATCCTGATTAATAATGGCATACTAACAAAAATCTAGGATTAATGTCTACTAATATTGTTTAATATTGTCCATTAATATTGTTTAATATTGTAATACATGTTTTAACTATTAATAATACATACTTATTTATTTATTTATTATTATTATTTAGCTGCTTAACTAACTGCTTATTTTTAATAAGAGCCCAGTAAAGCCTAAAGCTTAAGGGCCAAATAAAATAAAATAAATAAAATAAAGTTGAGTAGAGTACATACCAGTACAGTATTTAGTTTCACCTTGACTGGGCTGTGTACATGCTGTGTCATTGTTTCACTATCCAATCATATTCATCTTATTTATTCCTTACTGCAATTGTGCCCATTTAAATATGAGTGAAAAAAGAAATAAAATGGCGTGTGTAAATACGCACAATGAAAGAAAGAAGGGTAACATTAGAAAAAAGGAGTTCTCCCAAGATGAGCTTGAAAAAATGTTTTGGGATATCAAAAATGTTAAAACAAAAATTTTGGATGGAGATTCTAACATAAGAGCATAGTATGAGAGTGCAGAGATAATTAGGAAACACAAATCACCGCTACAGAGAATTACACGCAGAAAAAAAGAAGAAAAAGTGTTCAAACAATGGTAAATATCTTTTTAAAAAAATAACTTTTTACAATGCACTTTATTATTTACTATTTAAATAAAATTTTTAAAAACAAATGCATTTTTTAAATGTTGAATGGAACAAAGTTAATTTTAAAAAATTTAGAAAATAACATTTTTTCCAAAATTAAACGGGTTAATTTTAAACAAAATTAAACATGCACTCATATAGTATACAATGGTAAATAGGGAACAGCTTTTATCTGTTTGGCTTGAAGATTTTAATAAAAAAGAATTCTGTGTAACAAGATGACAATTCATTTGAAAACACTAATGTATGAAGAAACTTTTACTGTTGCTAGTCAGTCTCAGCAGATGGTTTGACAGATTAAAAAAAGAATATAATAATGAGCACACTTTTAGCTAAAAATTAAACATTCATAACTAAATTGTTTGCAGTTGTTTCACAATTAAAACAAGTTCATTTTCACACAAAAAGAGTGTTTTTTCAGATTTCTCTTTATCATTGACATCTGAGAATGAAACACTTTATTTCACACTGATTAAATGCCCTGATCAATGCTGATTCACATATGTGATACTTTCCATGGACAAATTAACTGTGTTAATTGGGGTATTGCTGTAGTATAATTTTGGTCATTTTATAAAATTATTGGCATATTCGTGTATTTACATTATTTTTCCACAAGCTATTCAAATCGGCTCTAGTGGGCCATCACCTCAAAAAGGTTGGGAACCACTGCACTAGACATATCAAAAGCTTTTGATAGTTTGTCACAAATCCTTAATTTCCAAACTGGCCTCCTTCAGTTTTTATCATTCTATCTGCTTTCATCTCTGATTTCCTTTCTGGATGATCTATAGCTGTTGTAGATGGCCACTGTTCTTCAAAAGCTATTAATAGTGGTGTTCCTCAAGGCTCTATCCCATCACCAACTTGTTTCCTTTTATTTAGTAATGATATTTTAAGTTGCACTACCAACAAGTCTTACAAAGATAGGATTAGAGTTAGACTTGCATTCACTCAAAACTAGGAAATTAAGGGGGGAACTTATTGAAGTTTCCAAAATCATTAATAAAATCGATAACGTAAATTTTGACAATAGCAATACTTGTAATAACAGATTTAAATTATATGGCAGACATTTCACTACTAACATTGCTAAAAACTGTTTTACGTTTAAAGTAATTGATAAATGGAATAATCTTCCCGCATCTGTCATGAACTCTCTACCAGCATTAGGGTCATTCCACATCAAGTAGACCAATTTTGGAAAAGTGCCCCACCTCACCATGTCAGATTTTGTTCTAACTTTGCTCACAGATTCCTTTAAGCCTTAAAGGAAGTTCTACAAAATGTTAGTTCCATATCTCTTGTGGTTCTGTCACTAGGGCTCCAAGAGCATGGGCTATTTTGTCCATCACATTGAGCGCCAAATTATTTGTGCCATTTTTAGCTAGTCAGCATTCCACAGTAACAAATCCTTCTGCTCTGAAAATTTTCTCCTAGGGTCAAAATTTACTGTAGATTTCAAAACTCACATTACTAGAGCTCTAGGAAGTATAGATTTTCCATAAAATATCCCCAAAGTAGGCTTCAAATTACATTTTGATTCCTGGGAAGCCACTTTTAGAAAATTATAGCTCTGGATCTACTTGATTCTGTGAGCTTTTGTTAGAAACCAAGAAAGTACTACCCATATGCTACAAAATGTTTCAATTCAGGATCTTCCTACCTGTTCTAGTTGCTGAGATATAAGGCATCAAAAATGGCCAAAATTAATTTGACAAAAACGTCCCATCTTTAAAGCTCAAAATGATCATGTGGGACAGCTCGCACCATACTCTAACAAAAACCAATGAAAAGAGCATGTCCTGAAATACTAGGGCCTAGTTTTTTATTTTGGTATCTTGCTTTTTTTTGTAGGTCTAGTAGAGCTTTGAAATTTTGTTCCATGTGATGTTTCTAGCATTATAATTGTTATTTCATTGGCACAATGTTTTATTTTTCTTTTGTTCTCATTACCGAATATATAGTGCAGGACTAGGTGCTATGTGCTAGGCTATACATAATATTTTTATTTATGTTCAAAACATGTAATACATGACTATTATTGTTTTCAGATCAAAACTGAAAATGGCTGAATCATCAGATATTAGTAGTGTTCATGTGGGAGAACCCATGGAAACTGAAAGAAAACGAAGCTTGTACCATTGGAATTAAAGAAGGAACAGTGTCACCTGAAAACATATTCCAGAAAATGTGTTTTGAAACTGTTCACAGAGCTGACAATTCAGGAAAGACAACTACTTTTTCTTCAAACATGAATAGAAGTTGTCCAATTTAAGGAAGATGCATGCATATGCTTGCACCATAAACAGCTTTTTTTGACCAGATATGAGAGTCTGTAGAATCACTGTTGCAACCCATTTGAATATCATAAATCAACATTACCCAAAAAATCACTTTGGGCAATTGACATTGCAACAGCTCAACTGTTGAAGGAAGATACTGGCAAAGACATCAAGCCTGGACAGAAACTTTGTCCTGATTGCAGGAAACAGAGGGCTGAAATACAAAGAATCAGTTCATCATCATCAAGTGAATCATTTGACCCACCAGAAGCACAAAAGCAGAAACTAGACACCAGCTGTTCAGCACTTGACATTTCTCCTGTAAAGCCACAAAAAGTGAGCAAGAGAGATTTACCAGGATATGTCAAAAGAAAGACAAGACAAGCACAAGAAGCTATTGGTCAGAAAATAGCAGCTCTTACAGGGATTGATGTGGGTGAAACAGAAGCTAGCACAAGTCAGCAGAGGTGCAGAAATTGTGAAGATTATGAAATATTGTTGGAAGAATTGAAAAGCCAAATGGAATTATCAGACAAAGAAAGGAAACTGCAGATTCTAACTCTGGAGCCTAACAGCTGGTCTATACAACAAACAGCAGAAGAATTTGGAGTTTCTCTTCAAATGGTTAAAACAGCCAGGAAGTTGATAGTAGTCAGGTATTCTTGCAATACCAGGAAAAAAGAAAGGAAAAACACTGCCTGAGGAAGTAGTAGTAAAAGTTCAAAAGTTTTATGATGATGATGAATTCAGCCAGATGTGCCCAGGGAAGAAAGATTGGGTGTCTGTCAGGATTGATGGAAAAAAGCTTCAAAAATAAGAGACTGCTGCTCAGCAATTTGAAAGAAATGTACATTGCTTACAAAGATCAAAATGGCCCTGAAATTGGCTTCTCTAAGTTCTGTGAACTTCGACCAAAGTGGTGTGTGACAGATGGTGTAGCAGGGGTACATAGTGTTTGTGTATGTACAATTCACCAAAATGTGAAACTGATGTTGGCTGGAGCTGATATTCATGAGGATTACAAAACGCTGATGCAAAAATGTGTTTGCAATTTGGAGTCAAAAGACTGTATGCTACAACGCTGTGAACTGTGCCCTGGAGTACCAGCACTAGATGATCACCTTTCAGCTATTTTTACAGAACAAAAAGAAATGGATCCACAAGAAATGATTGAATATAAACAATGGGTTCACACTGACAAGGACACCTTGATTATGAAACAGTTGCCAGTAGAGGATTTTATCACAGAACAGACTTCAAAAATTATCTTCCTTTGTGGTCGTCATTATGTTTCAAATCACCAAAGTGCTCAACTGAAGTCCCTAAAGGAGGAAATAAAACCTGAAGAAGCAATAATCTTAATGGATTTTGCAGAGAACTATTCTTTTGTGGCACAAGATGCAGTGCAAGGTTTTCACTGGGACAACAGCCAAGCAACATTGCATCCTTTTGTAATATATCACAAAGTTTCAGATGAAGTTAGAAGTGAATGTTTTTGTGTCATCAGTGACTCTCTGAAGCATGATACTGTTGCAGTACATGTCTTTCTGAAGAAGTTGATTGGATTTCTGAAAGAAAATTTTGAAGTAATCAAGCACATTCATTACTTCAGTGATGGTGCTGCAGGCCAGTACAAAAACTACAAAAATTTCATGAACCTTTGTTGGCACAGCAAAGATTTTGGTGGGATAACAGCAGAATGGAATTTTTTTGCCAATTTCTCAAAAACTGAAACAGACTCCTTTGTATTAATAAATTACCTTTATCTTTAATAGTTATCAATTAGAGAAATTGGCAGGGGCTCAGCCACCATGGACCAATGCAGGAGTGCAAATAAATTAACAAATATAATGTTAGAAATATCACATGGAACAAAATTTCAAAGCTCTACTAGACCTACAAAAAAGCAAGACACCAAAATAAAAAACTAGGTCCTAGTATTTTAGGACATGCTCTTTTCATTGGTTTTTGTTAGAGTATGGTGTGAACTGTCCCACATGATCATTTTGAGCTTTAAAAATGGGACATTTTTGTCACAAATTAATTTTGGCCATTTTTGATGCCTTGTATCTCAGCAACTAGAACAGGTAGGAAGATCCTGATTGAAACATTTTGTAGCATATGGGCAGTACTTTCTTGGTTTCTAACAAAAGCTCACAGAATCAAGTAGATCCAGAGCTATAATTTTCTAAAAGTGGCTTCCCAGGAATCAAAATGTAATTTGAAGCCTAATTTGGGGATATTTTATGGAAAATTTATACTTCCTAGAGCTCTAGTAACGAGTTTTGAAATCTACAGTAAATTTTGACCCCTAGGAGCAAATTTTCAGAGCAGAAGGATTTGTTACTGTGGAATGCTAACTAGCTAAAAATGGCACAAATAATTTGGCGCTCAATGTGATGGACAAAGTAACCCATGCTCTTGGAGCCCTAGTGACAGAACCACAAGAGATATGGAACTACAACATTGCAGAACTTCCTTTAAGGCTTAAAGGAATCTGTGAGCAAAGTTAGAACAAAATCTGACATGGTGAGGTGGGGACCACATGTCCACTTGACGTGGAATGACCCATTAATATGTTTAAAAACTGTTTAGATAAGCATTTTAAAAATATTGACATTGTTTAAAATAATAAAACAATTAGTAACAGGAGCTCTGGTGGTAATGGTCGAGCATGCGTCTGTTGACAATTAATGCCAGCAATAAAATTATATATATATAAAAAAAAAATTAGACACAAACTTCAATGTAGCTCGTAGCGTAAACTAACCCACTTTTTTTGTTCTTTTTTTTTTGTTCTTTTCTCATCCTCTCTTTACTTGCATGTCTGTAGTTTGCGTGGTTTGTAAGCATTCTTATTTTACTTCTTTCACCCCTTTCCTATTCTCTTCGACTATTTTTCCAACTTCAGCAGTGGCCAGCAGATGATGATGGGCTCTCTCTCTCTTTGCGGGAGTGTTCACCAGGGAGGATACCCGCATCATCCCGAGCTAGGCGTGAGGCACGAAGGTGCTGGCCTGGATAGTGTTAGATGTACCGCGACAGTCATTGCCGATAGAATAGACAAACTGAGCACGTTTAAGGCTCCTGGGCCAGACCAGTTTCTCACCAGAGTGTTGTGAGAAGTGCGTGACCAGGTGGCTCCGCACCTGGCTACAGTCTTCAACAAATCGTTGGAGATGGGCCAGGTGCCTGGTGACTGGAGGGAAGCCAACTTGACTCTTATCTTTAAGAAAGGGGATCACGAAAGTCCAGGGAACTATCATCCCATTAGTCTCACTTCAGTTGTAGGTAAATTATTAGAAGGGATAATAGCTGATAGGATCGTTGACCATTTGGATTCCTACAAGCTGCTTGGGGACTCCCAACATGGGTTTAGACGGCATAGGTCGTGTCTCACCAACTTGCTCGAGTTTTTCCATGTCATGTTGAGTATGTATGATAAGAGTAGGGCAATTGATATACTTTATCTTCACTTTCAGAAAGCCTTTGATAAGGTACCTCACTGCCGGCTAATGGCGAAAGTGCACTCGCTGGGTATCAGTGGGGAAATAGGTAGGTGGATTGAAAACTGGCTGAGGAATAGGCGGCAGAGGGTTGTAATTAAAGGGGCTAGTTCAGGTTGGGCCTCAGTCACTAGTAGGGTTCCTCAGGGTTCCGTTTTGGGGCCACTGTTGTTTATCATTTACATAAATGATATCGACGGTGGCATCGTCAGTTGGATCGCCAAATTCGCTGATGACACCAAGCTTGGGGCCAATGTTGGGACGCCCGAAGCGATCGAGCAACTGCATGCAGACCTAGGTAGGATAGGAGAGTGGTCCAAAAAATGGCAAATGCCATTTAACTTGGGTAAATGCAAAGTGATGCACATTGGCTACGCCAATCCCAAGTCAGACTACTCGATGTTGGGTAGTAATATCGAGGTGACTGATTTAGAAAAGGACTTGGGTGTGCTAATTAGCAGCAACTTAAGTAGGCAATTTCAGTTTCAGAACAAGGAGATTGTGCTCTCACTGTACAATTCCCTTGTTCGGCCGCACCTGGAATATGCTGTGCAGTTCTGGTTGCCCACCCTCAGGAAAGATATTGAGAGGCTGGAGCGAGTGCAGGCGAGAGCCACAAAGTTAATCCCTTCCATTAGGCATATGGGCTACAATCGACAGTTACGCGCCCTGAACTTGTTTTCACTTGAAACTCGGAGGCTGCGCGGTCAACTGATCGAGGTTTTCAAGCTCTTACGCGGGTTCAACGATGTTGATTTTAGAAGTATGTTTAGTTTAAATGATAACCCAACTCGCAACAATGGTTGGAAGTTGGATTTGAAACGGTTTAAGACTAGTGTGTGTGGGAATTACTTTACGTATAAGATCTGTGACACATGGAACAGGTTACCTTCGGAAGTTGTGAACAGTTCCTCTGTGGATCAGTTCAAGAAAAGGTTAGACCAAATCTTGCACACTATTTGAGTGTGTACAAAATTTTCCCTGGCACCCATTGCCATTGGTACCTCCTCAGTATGGGCCGCAAGACCTTTTGAGGTACTTCTCTCTCTCTCTCTCTGATTACATATGACAGTGACCTGCCCGTAGAGACCATAAGTTTTACGAGAAATGAGGTACAGCAATTAATTGATAAGATGAACAAATACAAATCACCTGGCCCCGACTTATTTCTTCCAAGGGTATTAAAAGAGGTTAGCTACAATGTTGTTGATGACTTAGTAACCATATTCAACCAATCAATCAAGTTAGGGAAAGTTCCAACCAACTGGAAGTTAGCAAATGTAACACCAATCTTTAAAAAGGGTGATAGGGAAAATCCTTGTAATTATCGCCCAATCATTTTAACATCAGTTGTCAGCAAACTGTTGGAATCCATCATTACAAAACGTATTGTGTATCACCTTGAATCTAACAATCTAATTTTTTATTCTCAACATGGATTTAGGCAACATAGATCCTGTCTGACAGACCTGTTAGAGTTTTTTCATAATATGCATACACTGTACGATAGGGTGTGTCAAATTTTTCAACTTTCAAATTCCAAATATGAGGGGTGCTAAAAAGTTGCAGCATGACTTAGGAATTCTAAAGATATTTTTGTTAATTTAATATAATTTAGTTTTGCTTGGTAAGAAGCTACATAAAAATAGTGACTTCTTTTACTTTTTTGTGGAATTATATAATAATTATTATATTAATAATTATATATGCTGTATATATAATGCATTGCTGTTTTTGCTTATTTCACAGGTTGAAACATATTCATCAGTGTGCTGAAGATTACTTGTCCATCAGTGCTACCATCCTAACCAGTGGGAATTGACCTACAATGGTTTCTAAAAGGAGGACAAGAGGGTCATTCTCTGTCAGATCAACCAAAAAAAATTGAAATTAACACCCTCATCTCTCATATTTTGCTGAAATTTGGTTTATAGGGAGTTTGTGAGCCCTGAATCCATTTCTGAAATTATAAGGTCAATCCGACCAACGGTTCAAGAGATATGACCTCGGGCAATTTGAGGTCACTCGCGAGGTTACTAACATTTGGCGAGCCATAACTTGGGTAATAATTGTCATAATTATATAAAAGTATATATATTTAGAATCAGAAAATGACAAGGAATCCAAATATGCAAGTTTTAGAACTCTAGGTTGAAAAATAAAAAAGTTACACTGTAACCAAAATTTGAGGTCACGATTTGACCTCTGGGGTATCAAATGAGAATTTTTTTTTTAAATGTAAAAAATGAAGGCATAGGCATTGGCTATTAGAATCAGCAAAAAAAAGTTTGTTTATGTTAGTATTTTTCATGTAACTAACATATAAGTGAACACCATATTCATAAGTTGTGCGTCAATTCTACCTATTTTTTCACACTTAAGCTCATAATTTGACCTATAGAAATTAAAATTACATTTTTTATAGATATAAAAAACAAAGTCAGAGTTCTTGACTAATAGAAACAATCATAAAAAGTTTGTTTATGTTGGTACTTTTCATGTAACTAACTTATAAGTGAACACCATATTTATAAATTGCTTGTCATTTCAAGGAATTTTTATATCTTAGCTATCAATTTGACCTCAAGCTCCAAGAATTTAATAAAAATTGTATTTCACTGCTAATCTACACTGGCAATAATAGTTATAATAGTGAAAGGGGAAGACTAAGCTCACATGTAGCCTAAACAAACCTGTTGAAACATGTTGCTACTTGTCTAAGTGCAGAATCAACACAGATAGTTGCAAAATTCCTTGTCTACAGGTTAGTACAGTTCCAGCCAGCACTGTGGGTGGCTGGTGGGTATGGTGTTTTAATGAGCCTCAGAGACTATCAAGGCCTAAAATATTAAGTGTGTATAGCTATATATTTTCTAAAAAATATATATTACCTAATTGTAAATCCTATATCTTTACAGATCAAAATACAATGGTTCGGCACTTGAAATACTGCCAGGACCCTATTCAAAAACACAAGAAACGCATAACAATCAATCTTAGAAAAGTGACTGATGTACTTGTTGAAAAATGTGCTGGAAGAGTGAAAAAAGACTCATTGTTGTGTGTGAACTGCTGGACACTGATAATGAAAAACCCCACTATACTTAGTACCACTGAAAACAACGAGTCTGAGCAGGATTCAAATGAATCATCTACTATCAGTGGCTTGAGTAACATCTCTTCAATTCAAGATCTGGACAATGACAGTGATTGCTTGATAAAGGAAAATCCTTCAACTTCAGTTGAACCAGTTCTAGCATTTCTGGACCAAACACCAGTTAAAAAAAGTAAGTAATAAATTAATATAATAACTTATACTTTACTACAAGGTCTGTTTGATCTACTATATAGCCAATTATATAGCATTTAAGGTACTATAATTAATATTTAATTACTAATATTCAGGTGTGTGAAACCTTTTTTTCTGTTCTTTTCAGAAGGGCTGTCATTAAGCCAGAAAAAGCGCAAGGCTCGTGGTAAGCTATCATCTGCTCAGAAACACCTGAAGGAGAGGCTAGAACTCAGTTATGGTGTTCAAATTACCGAGGAGGTAAGTGATACTTCAAAACCTGAAACTAAATCTGAAAAACATCTAGACAAATTAATGAATGAATTGAAACAGTCATTCCTGGAGAGCAAATGTCACCATCACAAACTACAAATATTGACACTCTCACCATACACAATTGAAAAAACAGCTAGTTTCTTTCAAACTACAACATACATGGTGAAAAGAAGCCGTTCACTTAAATCAGAACATGGAATCCTTCCGAAGATTCCACTAATGAGCAAAGGAAAAGTGATATCTGAAGAACACAAAGATATAGTTAGAAGATTCTATGAGTCAGAAGAGGTTAGTCGTATGTGTCCTGGCCAAAAGGATTGCGTGAAAGTTATCAGTGCTGAAGGTGCAATGAAGGTGCAAAAACGATTGGTCCTCGGGAATTTAAGAGAGATGTTTGAACTATATAAAAATGATAAAAAGAATCCCAAAATAGGATTTTCCACATTTGCAAAATTACGGCCATCATATTGTGTGCTTGCCGGTAGTGGTGGGACTCATTCTGTCTGTGTCTGCACATACCATCAAAATCCAAAATTGCAGCTGGCTGCATTGGGAGAAAGAGGTCTTTCATACAAGGATCTTATGGATTACAGTGTAGTAGGGACCACTGATTAACAAATCATGGTAGTTGTGTGTTTTAACCTTCATTCTTTCTCTCCCATACAGGTTTGAATGCCATAACCCCCATAAAATCTAGCCCCATAGAATCTAACGTCAGAATTGTGGCTTAATGTTCTAAAAAGATAAAACAAACCACAAAAAGGGGTTTTTTGTTTAAGAAGTCCTGAAATGGGTAGGCTTGCCAAATCTGAACAGGCCAACAAACAAAGTGCACAGTGCGACTGGGTATACGTGTAATGTCGGTTGCTGAAGCTAGAAGTTAAGAAAGACAGAAATTAAATGACATTCATCTAGTGCGTTTGACTTCTTGAACTCGAACAATCATCCCAGAACCTTCTGAAAGTTTAAGTGGTGGTACCTGCACATCAGTTAAGGCCAGGTATCAATAACACCTTGCCCTCCTTTCCATTTAGCCTAGTCAGGGATATTTAGGGTATAATTATTGTATGCGAACAAAAACAACTAAAAGAAGGACATTTAAGTTTCAAGATAAGGAATCAGGAAGCAACTCATCATTGTTTCTTGATTCATCTTGATTGTAACCCAAAGGAGCCTCTCTTGACCATTGTAATGCGAAGATAGATCACTTGCTTTGCCGAAGTCCAGTTGTCTGTGACCATGTGTTAACATATATATACAATTGTGCTCTTGCGATTGACACTGCGTGTACATTTGTGAAAGATATACCTTATTGCTTGTCTGCCCACTTACCCTAATGTCTTTGCTTCACCCTGCCTAACCCCCGCTTCTCTAACTTTTTCCTCCCTTTCATGTGTTGTATAGAATGTAACCTCCCCTTTCCCATCAATAAAATTTGTTCATGGTTTTTCCTCTAGTGTGTTTTTCCAACCCGTTGAGGTTACAGTTTGATTGGCTACGGCATTGTCATCGGGAATGTGGTGAGCATTTTTGTTTCCTTTTTCGTGGAATATTGGGAGGTCCTGAGGTTGGGTCAGTCCGGTGGGCATTGGGACACGTAACTAATCGCATTGTTTCTCTGTTCTGAGGATAACGAGATCACGCCTGGAGGGTCGCGTCGGGATCAACGAGACTCCGGGAAAGTTTACCGCATCAGGGATTCTTAGAAGCCCGTCCTCCCTCAGCCAACGAGCCGCCTTTGGGTGTTTGGTTTTGAAGTAAGTCTTCTCCCCGTACCGGTAGAAAATAATTGCATGAAATAAAAATGTTGTCGGGTGGTTCACATTGACTCGGAACTTCATTGGTTTATTGGATAACCCCACCGCAACAACAGTGTCTGCAGTACAGAAAGAGAGACTTGCATGATGCAACTTTGCAATGATTGCCCAAGAGAAGAGGGTGTCCTGGATTTTCTTGAGTTACTTGACAGTGTGAAATCAGCTCCAAATGAAATATCTTACAAGCAATGGGTGACTGTTGACCGTTGTACAATGGTTGATAAGGTGGAGCCACTTCATGAATACTTATCATCCCTAAGCATGAAAATATCCGGCATGGTTCATCATCACTTTGTTGCTCAGCAACAATCACAGTACTTCAAGCAGTTGAAAGAAACACTACCACCTCAGAGCGAGGTAGTTATAGTAGGTGATTTCTCTGAGAATTATTCTTTCATTGTCCATGATGCTGCCCAAGGGTTTCACTGGGACAATTCACAGTGTACAGTTCACCCTTTTGTCATCTATTATAGATCATCTGCAGACCAGGAACTTAGCCATTTTAGTGTCTGTTTCTTATCTGCATCACTAAAACACAACACTATAATGGTTTACTCATTCATATTGAAGCTTATGACATATGTTAAATTCAGATGCCCACAATTGAAGAAGGTGCACTATTTCTCAGATGGATGTGCTGGCCAATATAAGAACAGATACAACTTCACAAATCTCTGTTACCATGAAGAGGATTTTGGTCTGTCTTGTGAATGGCACTTCTTTGCTACATCCCATGGCAAAAATGCATGTGATGGGATTGGAGGAACAGTGAAAAGAGCTACTGCTCATGCCAGTTTGCAGAGAACTACAGAGAGGCAAATTCTTATACCAGAACACATGTTTCAGTTTTGTGAAGAAAACTTGAGCAAGAAGATAAATTTTTTCTTTGTAACTACAGCTGATTTGAAAGATGCAGAAGAACGGTTGGAACATCGATTCAAGGATAGTAGGGCTATTCCTGGAACTCAGAAATATCATAGATTTGTTCCCCTAAACAAGGAAGAACTGATGGTGTATCCCATTTCAAGTGGCATTGGAGAAAAGAAAAGAATAAGGAAAAGTCATTTTACTAATGAACCTGCAATGCTTGGTAACCTAAAATGTGTCAAACCAGGAGAGTATGTTGGCTGCATTTATGACATGCAAGTTTGGTATGGAATTGTGGAGGAATATTGTGAAGAGTTTGATGATTTCACTGTGAACTTTCTACATCCCTCTGGGTCATCAGGATCAAGTGCATATTATTATCCATCAAACAAGGATTCATGTGCAGTGCCAGGACATCATATATTAACTGTAATGAGTTGTCCTACCCTAAGAGGAGGCAGCAGAATTCAATACATTTTTCCACAAAAAGAAATTGATGAGAGCATCGAGCATGCAAAAATTGTATTAGGCTAGCACATGAATCCTCTAAGTAGGTCTTCCCCTTTCACTATTATAACTATTATTGCCAGTGTAGATTAGCAGTGAAATACAATTTTACATTTTTTGCCTTTGTTTTTATATCTATAAAAAAATGTAATTTTAATTTCTATAGGTCAAATTATGAGCTTAAGTATGAAAAAATAGGTAGAATTGACGCACAACTTATGAATATGGTGTTCACTTATATGTTAGTTACATGAAAAATACTAACATAAACAAACTTTTTTTTGCTGATTCTAATAGCCAATGCCTATGCCTTCATTTTTTACATTTAAAAAAAAAAATTCTCATTTGATACCCCAGAGGTCAAATCGTGACCTCAAATTTTGGTTACAGTGTAACTTTTTTATTTTTCAACCTAGAGTTCTAAAACTTGCATATTTGGATTCCTTGTCGTTTTCTGATTCTAAATATATATACTTTTATATAATTGTGACCATTATTACCCAAGTTATGGGTCGCCAAATGTTAGTGACCTCGCAAGTGACCTCAAATTTCCCGAGGTCATATCTCTTGAACCGTTGGTCGGATTGACCTTATAATTTCAGAAATGGATTCAGGGCCCACAAACTCCCTATAAACCAAATTTCAGCAAAATCTGAGAGATGAGGGTGTTAGGCACTGGTTGATCTGACAGAGAATGACCCAAGACTGGGGACATTCACACATATGAGCAACCTAATTGGAACTGGAAGAGAGTTGTTGCCCTCTGAACTCCCAACTCTGCGAGACATTCTGAAATATGGGCTACTGCTAAGAGAACAAAGTGGTGAGGATGTAAGAAACTACCCAGCAGCCAGTCTTGCAAAGGACATTTACCCTAAAGTGCTTGAAAAGTAGGAATGAGCAAACAGTTCTTTTGTAGCCCCCGTTGTAAATTCACGAGTCACAATCTTAAACAAGATCCAAGAGAGCTGGGAGCAGGCCAAAAACATATCTCTTGGGAGAGGAAAGCTACATGTCAAAGAAGCTTTCAAGTTTCATTGCAAAACTTGACAAGCTTTTCGACATCCTCAGTTGCAAGTGTAAAATTGTTCTCTGCTCTGAATTTGGCTGCCTTGCAGATGCTGGTTGCAAAAACGACTCTCTCATTAACTGTACATGCCCAAGAGAGATGAAGATCCCTGTGAAGGAACTTGCTTTCATTAAAGGTCAGAGAGACAAGTCTGGTTCTATTGGACCACATCAGATTGGCTTGCCAGATCAACCTGAGCACAACAGACAAGTCAAAAAGCAGAAGCGGCAAGAAGACGAAAGAAGAAGGCTTGCTGAATATAAGCAGACAAGTAAGCAGGATGTTTCAATGCCATCAAATGAAATAATTTTCTCTGATGATGAAAATGAAGAACAAATAGCTGATGCTCAAAATGGAAAGGATGGAAGTTATGAAGTGACATTAGAAATACCAAGCACGTCTTCAACTTCCAATAAAAAGCCAGAGTACAACACATTAGAAATACCTAATGTTGCTATGCATAGCATCAGATATGGTGTTGGCCTGCGTGCCACAGCTGCCATCACCACTGCTGCCTTGATCACTGAAGAAGACAAGAGACTTGTAGTTGATCACAATAAAGTCAAGAGGGCCCAAAAAAAAGTTATGAGATCCCTGGATCAGGAATTTGATGATCTTTGTAAGAAGGGTGAAATTGACTGCATCTTCTTTGACAGCCATCAAGATACAACTAAAGTTATGCTGAAAGCAGACAATTCAGATCATCAGTTCCTCAGCATCATCAAAGAAGAGCATTATTCTGTGTGCAGTGAGCCAGGTGGAAGATATCTCTACCACTTCACTCCTGAGAAAGGCTCAATGAGAAAAAAACCTGCTGAAGTTATTGCTGATAATCTTGTAGATTTCATGAAGAAGGGCATTGATAAAAGCCTGCAGGCCATTGGAGGTGATTCTACAAATGTTAACACTGGCTGGGAGGGTGGTTCCATGCATTGGGTAGAGGTCAAGCTTTGCCATAAACTGATCTGGTTGGTTTGTGCCCTCTACACTAACGAGTTACCCCTGCGACACTTGATCACAGCACTGGATGGGAAGACCTTGTCTAACAACAAGTGGACAGGTAACATTGGCAAGATGCTAGACACTGCAACCAAACTTGAAATTGATCCTTCATTCACCAAACTCTCAATTGGAGAGCCTCTTACTTCACTGAATGACAATGTCGTAAAGGATCTCTCTACTGATCAAGCGTACGGGTATAGGATCACACAGGCCATAAGGACAGGAGAACTTCCCACAGATCTGGCCCTTCTTGAAATTGGTCCAGTGAGCCATTCAAGGTGGTTGACAACAGCAAACAGGCTTTGTCGCATATGGGTTTCAAAACATGGTCTTAAAGGCAAAACCCTCAACAACTTAAGACTGATAGTGGAATACATTGTTGGTGTGTACTACCCCTATTGGTTCAACATCAAAGTAAAACACTCTCGGGTGGAAGGCCCACGCCACATCTTGTTTCAGCTGCGGCTAGTTAGGCTGTAGTGGATGCTGTTTTGCCAACCATCAAGCGCTCAGCATGGTATGCATTCAGCGAAATGATAATCCAGACACTCTTGTGCTCAGATGACAGTGAGGAGAGGAGAGCTGGTGTCCAAAAGATTGTTGACATGAGGGGGTGGAGATGATGACACACTTGGAGATCTTTCTGTACGTCCCAGGAAGACACCTTCCATCAACCACAGTGTTTCTTCCGTGTTGGAGCTGACAGACTGGTCTGACGGGGTATTTGAACCTCCTTTGACATGTAAACTGACTACAGCGGAAGTAAAGAAGTTCTTTGACAAGCCTATGCAAGTTCCACAGTGACCCTGTCATGCTCAGTCAATAGAGAGGTATGTGAAACAAGTCACAGGGGCAGCAGGCAGGGTGTATACACATGAGAAATGTGAGGGCTATATCAGAGGCCAAGAAGCAAGTCGGCGGCTGATGTCCAAGAATGAATCAAAGCAAGACTTGATGAAACTTCTTGTTTAAATATTTTTTTTTACTGATGTCATTACTTTCTATTGTTGTTTTATGATTACAAGGATATGTTTTATGCAGAGAAACTAAAATTTTTATAGCATTACCTGACATTTTGAGAAGCTAAAATTAATAAATGTTTTCCGAGAGCAATTTATGTGCTTTTTAATCAAATGTAGATTTACCAAGCTAAGTGTTGAGCAATCAAAAATAATAGCAGATTTGAATTCTTCACATCCAAAAACATATTTTTAAAACCCCTCAGTAAAGGAATTGGCAAAAATTAATTTTCACCTCCCAAATTGACACACCCTAACTGTACGATGCAAGTAGGGCAATAGATATAGTGTATCTTGACTTTCAAAAAGCCTTTGACAAAGTCCCTCATGCTAGATTGATAGCTAAAGTCAAAGGACTAGGAATCACCAGGCTCATTTCCGACTGGATTGAGGATTGGTTAAAAGATAGAAAGCAGAGAGTGGTAATAAATGGAGTGGCTTTGGAGTGGGCGCCTGTCACGAGTGGTGTCCCACAGGGTTCCGTTCTGGGTCCTTTACTTTTTATCATCTATATTAACGATATAGACATCGGGCTTCTAAGTGCAATCTCCAAATTTGCAGACGATACGAAATTAGGAAGTAGTGTAGGTACTGAGAAGGGCGTAAGAACGCTTCAGAACGATCTTGACAGGTTGGGCGAATGGTCTGCTACTTGGCAGATGCCATTCAACTTGGACAAATGTAAGGTAATGCACATAGGTTATAAAAACCCGAAGACCGATTACTCTCTCTTGGGAAGGAACTTGACTGAGACCGATCTAGAGAAAGACTTAGGAGTCTATATCAGCAACGATCTGAAACCGTCGAAGCACTGTGCAGAAGTCAAAAAGAGGGCCTTAAAATTATTAGGTTATATTAAAAGACAGTTCCAGTTTCGGAACAAGGAGACTGTAATGTGTCTTTGTAATTCTCTAGTCAGACCTCAACTGGAATACTGTGCGCAGTTTTGGTCTCCATCCCTCAGGAAGGACATAGAAAGGTTAGGTTAGAAAGAGTACAAGCAAGGGCTACAAAATTGATCCCTTCAATGAGAATGCAAAGCTACCAACAGAGATTGGAGCACCTAAATCTGTTTAGCTTAGAGACGAGGAGGTTGCGAGGTCAGCTTATTCAAGTCTTCCAAGATGCTCAAAGGAATAGACAGGGTAGATTACAGAAACTTATTCTCACTTAATGCCAATCCAACAAGAAATAATGGGTTTAAACTGGAACTAAAGACATTTAGGACCTCTGTCTGCGGAAATTTCTTTTCCTATAAAATAGTTAATATCTGGAACCAACTTCCCTCAGAGGTTGTTTCCAGTCAAAGTGTAAATATGTTTAAAAATAGGCTAGACAAAGTACTGAACACACTCATAGTTTAAGATTAAAACCTCAGAAAACTCTGCAGGAGTTCACTTGCACAGTGTCTCTGTGAGCAAGCTAAATATAGAGCTATTTATATATTCTCCACTTTCCTGTAAAATTTCCTTGGCTACTTTTCCAAGGTCAAGGTATTTTCTTCAACCTTTTTCCATACCTGCCTCTGGCAGGGAGGGAGTGGAGGGTGGGGAGAGAGCCTTCTACTTTTCTACTACTATTAGGATAGTTGAAACAAAAATAAACTTTTAATAACAGGAACCTCCCAGAGTGGACCGAAAGGTCTTTGAGGATTCCTTTTGTAACTCCTTGTAACACACTCTCTCTCTCTCTCTCTGAATGAATGTTAACCACAAATGATAGGTTTTGCTAGTCACTTAACCCCCTACTCTCTTCTTTCTCTCGGGCTAACCTTAGAGTGGATCTTAGGGTCTTTGTTAGCTTTAGCTTCCATAGATCCTCCTTTCAGGATTTTCGTGAAACTTTTTGCTATTGGGCTACACATATCAAAAGTTTTTGATTGAGTCTGGCACAAATCTTTAATTTCCAAAATTCCTTCCTTCAGTTTCTATCCTTCTATCTGTGCCTTCATCTCTAATTTCCTTTCTGGCTGATCTATAGCTGCAGTTATAGATGGCCACTGTTCTTCTCCTAAAGCTATTATTAATAGTGGTGTTCCTCAGGGTTCTGTCATGTCACCCACTCTTTTCCTTTTATTTATCAATGATCTATTAAGTCAAATT
This sequence comes from Bathynomus jamesi, assembly GCA_023014485.1. Classification (NCBI taxonomy): domain Eukaryota; kingdom Metazoa; phylum Arthropoda; class Malacostraca; order Isopoda; family Cirolanidae; genus Bathynomus; species Bathynomus jamesi. The sequence goes on along the minus strand of JAJOZX010008009.1, from coordinate 152,422 downwards.
TCCTGTCCTATCCACCCTGATGCCACTAATTCCACTTGTCACTTCTTATAATGTTCCTAACATCCATGTTAGAGAAATTCTCGTAACTTACATTCTCAAAATTATTTAAAATTTTGAACACCTCAATTAATTCCCCTCTTAAATGCTGAGTTTCAAGCACATACAAATTCAGCTCCTTGAGTCTGTTTTCATATGGTTTACCATGTAAGGGTGGATTAAGCTTTGTTTTGCAGCACTGAACTCTATCATTTCTATATCCTTCTTTACATACAGCAACCAAAACTGTACAGCATATTCTAAATGAGGCCAAAACAATATTTTTAGATTTATATTCAAAAGGACATACTGTCAATTCTATATATGGTAATTCCAGGATGCAAAAAAAAATGAAATTTTACACCACACCCCTTTCAATTTTCTTATAATTTGTTGTATAGCATTGCCTATACCAAAAAACCTGAAATTTCAAGTTTGAGTGATCGGACTTACAGTTCAAAAGTTATGGCACTTCCAACTTTGGGGGGGTTCTCAGGGACCCCCAAATTACAAATTACCATATCTTAGCCCCTAATTGAGATAGAAGAATGATTCAAATTGTATTTGAAAGGTACTTTGTCAAATATTAAATGAGTATAGACATGGAGAGCAGCTTAGTTGAGAAGTAAAAAGTTATGACAATGAAATTTTTAAAAATTCTTATATCAGATTAAGCCTAAATTCTATCTGTATAAGTGGCATTTAAGAAATTGCTGTGTATTTAAGTGTAAACTGTGCATTTTGAGATTTGAATAGTGATAACTTCACTGAAAAAAATGATATTTTCATTTTCATAATGATTTGTCACCTGCATTTAAATTAGTTTTTTTCCTGAAAAGTATGCTGCCTTATATGTATGGTAATTTTAATACCACACAGGATATTTGGATTGGACATAAGGTAGGTTGAAACATTTTTTTTTTTGTCTTACCCAGCAAATATTTTCCTTCTCTGGAAAATGATATTTATTAGGGCCTCCTGAAGATGTTAAAGAGCTAATTTGGTAATCAGCAAATTCTTCTGAACTGTCTTTGATTTTTCCAAGCCAGATTTTACTATCATACTTAACAAACAACATATTGGCCAATATGATACTCAGTATCATTGTTTACTAGCAGACTGCTTTCACCCTGTTCAACTCGCTTATTCTAAACAAAGTAGGATTTTCTGAATTAGATGTTTGATAAAACTGTATCTGGTTCCTTGACTTAGGTACAATTCTGTGGAAGCCTCTCGTGCCCTTGATTGATATAGTTCCATTAAACCTATTATACAGATGTAATTTATTTGATTCAACCTCCTGCTTAGTAACAAAGAAAAAAGTTAGTGATTTGAAATGCTTAGTACTAAAATCAAACAAAACTCTTGGTGTCAGAATGTGACCAACATCAGTTTGTTGTAGACTAGCCTTTGCTACACCTCTTTTTACTGTTCCTCTAATACCATCACACACATTTTTTCCATGACTTGTAGCAAAGAAATTCCACTCAGCTTCGACACTGAAATCCTATTCATGATAGCAGAGACTGATGAAATTGAATCTATTCTTATATTGTTCACCACATCCATCAGAAAAGTAAGTAACTTTTTGTACCTACACTGGGGAATCTAGCTTTTATATCTTTTATCAAATATTGCTGAAAAGTATGAACTGCTGAAGTCAAGTGCTCAAGACAGTCACTGACAATGCAATAACTAGTGTGGCTTAATTCCCCATCCTTCTTATGATAGACTACAAATGGGTGGAGTGTTGCCTGATCATTTGTCTAGTGAAAACTCTGAGGGACATCCTGAGTAATAAATGAGTAGTTTTCAGCAAAATCCCCTAGTACAAATACATCATTACTTTGAAGATTCTGTTTTATATTCTTCAGGTGTTGACTCTGACATTTTGCAACATAGTGACCAGTCTGTAGTAGTCCACTGAACATATTGTACCATATCTCTATCAAATATTGACAAGGTATTCAAAAATTTGCTACACCAATACTACCAGGACATTTTAGACATCTATTTAACAGTTAGAATTACTGATATCGCACACTTTTTTTCCATAATGGTATGGTATGCAAGGCTTTTCTAGCCAATTACTGACATCATGAGTTTAGGATTTTGGTGATAGGTGCAAACACAAACCGAGTGTATTCCTTTCCCTCCAGCAATAACACACCATTTAGGTCTTAAATTTGCAAATGATGAAAAGCCAACACTATCATCAATTTCCTTATATTTTGCATACAGTACTTAGTAAGAAACGTTTTTGTTTGTACTCCTTTTCACTATCTTTATTTCTTATACTGACACACTCAGACTTCCCTGCACATATCCAACTTACTTTATCATCTTCATAGAAAGCCTTTACTCTGGATATTGTTTCTTCAGTCAATTTTTTTCCTTTACTGTACTTGGGAACTTCTGGAAGAATACCAAATTGAGCTCTCAAATGTCTGGCTTTGTCAACAGTGTACCATACCTAGTGGCACTGAAAAACTGTTGGGTTCTAGTAATTGTAAAAGGAGACAGTGTAAGTATCTGAAGTCTTCATTAATAGGAAGATGTCAAGTTGAATTCTTCTTTGAGATCATTCATCAGCATCTCTCACCTCTTTAAATGAAGAAAAATGCCTAATATAAATCATTGCAATTTTTTTGACTAAATATTATGAATTGAATAAAATTCAAAAGTTTCAAACATCATTCTTATAGTATACAGGTAAACCTCGCTTAACATGAGTTCGATATACACCAAATGCAGTTAATGCAGTTTGAAAAAAACCACCAGGTCTCACTTTGCGAGGGCTAAGAATCAGTTACCGCGGTATAGCAACGAAGAGTCTAAACATTTCTTGAACAGTATTTTTATATGACACACCAAAATCACAGCAGCCAATCACATGCCAGCAGCGCTAGCCAATCATACGACCGCAAATCGAGCGCCAGTTCACGCTCAGATACCAAAGTGTGTGGTTGTGTTACTGTGTATCTTGCTGCTAGAATCTCATAATATTCTTTGAACAATATTTTTACAAAATGGATACCCAAAAGAGAGATTTGGATTCCAAAGAGGAAAGTGCAGCAAAGAGAAGAAAAGTAATAACATTAGATGAAAAACTTTATATTATTAAGAGATTTGAAAGTGGAGAAAGCAAATCTAAAATTGCACGTGGCCTAGGCCTGGCTGAATCTACCGTACGAACCATTTTGAAAAGAACTGACGAGTACAAAGAACAAGGTAAAGTATCTTCAACTACCTATTCATTAAATAGCACTCAAAACAGAAAACTAATTATGGTGGAAATGGAATGTTTATTTCAAATTTGGCTAGAGGATTGCAATCAAAAAAGAATTCCTGTCAGTACTGCAAGCATTCAAGCTAAGGCTATAAAGTTAATGTCTGTATTGTGAGAAAGTGGAAAGTACACAGAATGTGAAGCTTTTACCGCTAGTAAAGGATGGTTTATGCGTTTCAAAAGTCGAGCAGAATTGCATAATGTTAAAATAGTTAGTGAAGCCGCTAGCGCTAATGTTGATGCGGCTTCGAATTATCCAGAATTTTAAAAAAAATAATAAAAGCTGAAGGTTATGACAAATGTCAAATCTTTAATGTTGATGAGACAGGCCTCTTTTGGAAAACAATGCCTTCTAGAACTTTCGTGTCAAAAACCACATCTACTCAAAGTGGCCATAAGCAAATAAAAGATAGAGTAACTTTATTGTTAGGCAGCAATGCAGAGGAAGACTTTAAATTGAAACCAATGCTTCTTTATAAGTGCGAAAATCCTAGAGCATTGAAACATTATAACAAAGCTTCATTGCCAGTTATTTGGCAGTCGAATAAGAGGTCTTGGATGACGGCACCATTGTTTCAAGAGTGGTACCAATTGTATTTTTGTCCTGCCATAGAGAGGTACTGCATGAAGAATAACACAACTTTTAAAGCTCTACTTCTTCTAGATAATGCTCCAGGCCACCCTAATTCTCTTGGGGAGTTAAACCATAATGTGAGAGTGGAATTTCTACCTCCAAACACCACTTCATTAATCCAGCCAATAAACCAAGGAGTCATCTCAACTTTTAAGGCCTATTATCTCAGACGTACTTTTGCTCAGGCTATAGAGGTAACAACGGGTGAAAATGCAATTGCTTTAAGTGAATTTTGGAAGAAATATGACATAAGACGTGCTATCGAAAATATTAATGCATCATGGGAGGAATTAACAATTAGTAACATGCGTGCAGTGTGGCAAAAACTTCTACCTAATTGTGCAAATGACTTCACTGGTTTTGAAACAAATCTTAACTCAGTTATAAAAGAGATAGCTGTCCTCGGGAACGAAAATTGTTCTAAAGAACTTGAAACAGTGGATGTTAGGGAAACACTGGATTTGCGACCAGATGAACTTACTGAAGCTGAACTTATTTCCATGGACCAAGAACGGGCTTTTGAAGATAATGACGAAGAAGATTCTGCACAACCGACGCCAGCTAAGGAATTCACTTTAAAGGAACTTGAAAGCATTTTTCAAGACATTGAAAGTGCCAAAGAAAAGATGCTGCATGCGGACCCTAACATGGAAAGAAGCAACTTTAGATAGATTTTTTTTCATGTTTTTGTGTCAATTATGCAATAAACCTTCAGTTTTACTAGTTTATAATTTTTTTTTACATTTTTAAAAGGCATTGAATGCATAATTTACGAAAAACAAATGTGTTTTTAAAGTTTTGGTAAAAATTCTTGGAGGTCATGGGACAATTTAAATTTTTCCCATTGGTTATTAAGTTTGCTTTACGGGAATTCACTCTACGCAGCCACTTTACCAGTCCCACATTACCACGTTAAGCGAGGTTTACCTGTATTAATAAGAAAGTACTGTTAATTTAATTGCCATATATTTAGCTGCATTTGTGGTTTGACTCAGTCTCTTACTGAGTCTCTTTCCAGTAAGAGACTGAGTATTAAAATAATCTAAATATACATACCATTTCTTACATACCTTACAATATCATTCACCATTATTTTAAGATCTTGTTTATTGGATGGTCTGGCATCATTTCCAACTGTCACAGACTGAGTCTTCTAATTTCCTTTAGAGAGATGTTGAAACTCTGATAATTTTTAGATGCCATCTTTGATTTACTGATACTCCTCAGGCCATCTAAAAATTTATGGTATTTTAAAGTCTACTATTAGGTATATATTGAAAATTATAAAACTATAGAAGTAGAATATATTAATATATATAAATATATACCTTTCCTTTCAAATGTTCCACATGATGATTACTTATTTCACGAAGGTTAAGCTTGTCACCCCTCCTCTCAAGTTGGCCTGGTGAAGTAGTGAGTTGGTTTCTTGTACTCTCCACTTCACATAGCCAGGTATGCCTGGCTCATCGGGGATTGTTCTAAGCCAGGCTTCTAATCTTCTTTTGAAGATGTCCACTGCAACACCACTCATGTTCCTTAGGTCTTTGGGCAGCTGATTAAACAGTTTTGGTCCTCTCACAACAAAACTATTCTCTTTCAGGGTTAAGGATGTTCCCTGTCTAGTCTTTAATTTGGGAACATGAGACAGTCTTCCTTTTCTACTTTCCACTGTTGTTTGGGGAGTTACAGGGTTCAGAGTAAGCTTAGGGGCTAGTTCCTCCATTATTTTCCAAGTGTAAATAATGTCTCTCTCTCTCTCTCTCTCTCTCTCTCTCATAACGTGTAATGGCCTGACCAGCCCCCTGCGACCATCTTTGGTGACCAATTGATGGTGCTTGGCTGTACTGCTCTGAGGTGAGAGAGCTTTACTGCCCAGCTGGCTGCCAGGCCAGCATAAAGTCTCGGGCGTAGACTCTGGGTCTGGTGGGATATCCCTTGAACACTGGATTCTAAGAGTCTGGCCGCTTGTGAGTGACTAGTAAGACTTAGTAAGGGGCTGCATCTCGCTGTTGCTCCTGGCGGAAAATCTGTGATGCCTGCGTCACGAGTGTTTGTCAGTTGGTAGCTGCGACACATTTGGGATTGTCCGGCCCTGGGGAGACCTTTGGTCAGTGCAGCAGCCAGAGGTGTAGTCTTTAGTTTTCATTGCTTGAACGCTTTATCTTATTCAGTGTATTCAAAAAAATAAAAAATAAAAAAAAAATGGCAGGGCCAACTAAATTGAAAGCAGAATGCTTTAAATGTAAAGTTAATCATTGGTGCATTGACTTCCCTGAAGGTAGTATCAGCGATATCACATCCCTTAGTGTATGTTTGTTTTGTAAACTTGAGACAACCACGAAAAGGAAGTTAAAGAGCTAAAGGAATTAGTAAAAAAGCTTGAAGCTAGGGTCGTAGCACTGGAAATCCAACCCAGTGGACAAGATCAAACTAAAAACACACCAGCAGATTTAAACTAAGATTAAGCATCTAGAACAAAGCGTGGCACGCTTGGAAAACACGGTGACTATTCCAGAAAATAGAACAGAGGAACATGAATTCAAATTGGTAAAAAATAAAAGACCCTCCAAACCAAAACCAAAACATAAGGATTTGGAACCCATTACCATCAAAAATAAGTTTCACTTACTTGCTGATGAGAGGATGAATCCTTTTTAATTGGGAATTCTATGATAAGGAATCAAGGGCTTTTTCGGAGCAAGACGGGCGACCAAGAGAAAGCTCCGATGTTTTCCGGGTGCCACAAGCCAGATAATTAATAGGGAATTAGGCAAAATTAATATCAAGAACAAGAGTTGCCCTATCATTGTCCATGTTGGTGGCAATGACATTTTTCTGGGAGGGACAGGAGGGCAGACAGAGCCCATTATAAAAGAATTTAAGAACCTAACTGACAAGGTTAGGGATAGGACAGACATGGGTATGGTCGTAGGAATTCTCCTTCGAATGCGTGCTAGTGACTATACTCTAAGTAAAGCCATTAGCATAAATAAAAGTTAAACGCATGTGTGATGATAAAGGCCTAAAGTTTGTTGATTTTTGGCCTACATTCTATGGAAATGGGGAATACTTTGGTTCAGACGGGATACATTTTAACCAGAAGGGGAAAAAGAAGTATGGTGATTTGCTGAACATTAATTTGTATAATCTTTTTAAACTAGGACCCCCCAAACCAGCAATTGATCCTGCTCCCCAAACAGTTAAACCTACTCCCCCAGCAGGTAGTGAAGGCTCTTCAACTCCCGACAGCCCTGGCTGTTCGGGAAACGGGTCATGCTAGGGGATGGTCAGAATAGGGGAGGCTCCCTCCGTGCAATGCTTTTTAATGCTAGGTCGATCAGGAACAAGCTTGGCCAGCTACGGGCGCTCTTAGCATCAGAATACCAGGATATCGTTGCTATCACCGAGTCCTGGATTCATACTGATCGTAGGGACTACGTTGGGGAGTTCGAAATTCCTGGGTATAGAATGTTTCGCAAAGACCGCACCCGTGGGGAGGGGGGTGGGGTACTAATATACGTCAGACACACGTTGAGTCCGGTTGACTGCCAGTTCCAGTCGGAATGGGAGCTGCTTGGCGTCGATCTGAATGTGGGAGGGATGAACTATAGGTTAATCTTGGTGTACAGACCTCCGCATCTCCTCCTCGCGGAGGATACAGCCCTGTACACCGAACTCAGTAGCCTGCTAGGGGATAGGGTGTGTGTAGTTTTAGGAGACTTCAACTGTTGCGGCATAAAGTGGGAAAACAGGACTTCCGATGCTGAAGGGAGGAGGCTAGTTGACTTTGCTGATCAGAACTTCCTCACTCAGTGGGTCAACGAGCCTACACGAGGCGAAAGCATTCTAGACTTAGTATTCACGACCGAAGACAACCTCGTCACTGGCCTCACCTTTGACGAATCATTGGGCGGGAGTGATCATGGTCTTATTAGGTTCCGTGTGTGCATCCCTCGGGTGAAGCGTAGTAACTCGAGAGACAGTAAGCTCGATCTCCGGCAGGCGAACTTTGTTAGCCTCAGGGATAGCGTAGGAGAGATGGTGTTAGAGGTTGGCGGCGATGTTGAGGGAGTGTAGTGTGGAGTGCATTCCGGGACGAGTTTATGGTGCTGCAGTCTGCTGCCATACCCTCAAAACTGGTCACCCCTGCTTCAACGCAGCCTAGGTGGTTCAATCGTGACATTGCTTCGGCTATCCAAAATAGGAAAGTAGCGTATAGGAGGGCGAAGGCCAATCGTTCCCACGAGAACACTGAAACGTATGTCCGCCTGTGTAGGGAAGTGAAGGCAAAGGTTAGGCTAGCGAAACATAACGAAGAACTACGGGTGGCAAGCCTCTGCAAGGGGAACCCTAAGGAGTTCTTCAGTTATGTTAATAGTAGAAAGCCCATTAGAAGCATGATAGGTCCGTTAAAGGACGGAAGCAGCATTCTGCAGACCTCCGATGCGGACATCGCTAATGTGCTTAATGAGTACTTTGTGGGAGTGTTCACCAGGGAGGATACCCGCATCATCCCCGAGCCAGGTGTGAGGCACGAAGGTGGTGGCCTAGATAGTGTTAGATGTACCGCGACAGTCGTTGCCGATAGAATAGACAAACTGAGGGCGTTTAAGGCTCCTGGGCCAGACCAGTTTCTCCCCAGTGTTGCGAGAAGTGCTCGACCAGGTGGCTCCCCACCTGGCTACAGTCTTCAACAAATCGTTGGAGATGGGCCAGGTGCCTGGTGACTGGAGGGGAAGCCAACGTGACCCCTATCTTTAAGAAAGGCGATCACGAAAGTCCAAGAACTATTGTCCCATTAGTCTCACTTCAGTTGTAAATATTAGAAGGGATAATAGCTGATAGGATCGTTGACCATTTGGATTTCTACAAGCTGCTTGGGGACTCCCAACATGGGTTTAGACGGCATAGGTCGTGTCTCACCAACTTGCTCGAGTTTTTCCACGTCATGTTGAGTGAGTACGATAAGAGTAGGGCGATTGATATACTTTATCTCGACTTTCAGAAAGCCTTTGATAAGGTACCTCACCGCTGGCTAATGGCGAAAGTGCGCGCGCTGGGTATCGGTGGGGAAATAGGTAGGTGGGTAAAAACTGGCTGAAGAATAGGTGGCAGAGGGTTGTAATTAAAGGGGCTAGTTCGGGGTGGGCCTCAGTCACTAGTGGGGTTCCTCAGGGTTCCGTTTTGGGGCCACTGTTGTTTATCATTTACATAAATGATATCGACAGTGGCATCGTCAGTCGGATTGCCAAATTCGCTGATGACACCAAGCTTGGGGCCAATGTTGGGACGCCTGAAGCGATCGAGGAACTGCATGCGGACCTAGGTAGGATAGGAGAGTGGTCCAAAAAATGGCAAATGCCGTTTAACTTGGGTAAATGCAAAGTGATGCACATTGGCTACGCCAATCCCAAGTCAGACTACTTGATGTTGGGTAGTAATATTGAGGTGACTGATTTAGAAAAGGACTTGGGTGTGCTAATTAGCAGCGACCTTAAGTTTACGAAACAGTGCGTAGAGGTGGAAAAGAAAGCCCAGAAACTATTGGGTTATATCAGGAGGCAATTTCAGTTTCGGAACAAGGAGATTGTGCTCTCACTGTACAATTCCCTTCTTCGGCCGCACCTGGAGTATGCTGTGCAGTTCTGGTCGCCCACCCTCTGGAAAGATATTGAGAGGCTGGAGCGAGTGCAGGCAAGGGCCACAAAGTTAATCCCTTCCATTAGGCATATGGGCTACAATCGATGGTTACGCGCCCTGAACTTGTTTTCGCTTGAAACTCGGAGGCTGCGCGGTCAACTGATCGAGGTTTTCAAGCTCTTACGTAGGTTCAACGATGTCGATTTTAGAAGTATGTTTAGTTTAAATGATAACCCAACTCGCAACAATGGTTGGAAGTTGGATTTGAAATGGTTTAGGACTAGTGTGTGTGTGGGAATTACTTTACGTATAAGATCTGTGACACATGGAACAGGTTACCTTCGGAAGTTGTGAACAGTTCCTCTGTGGATCAGTTCAAGAAAAGGTTAGACCAAATCTTGCACACTATTTGAGTGTGTAGAAAATTTTCCATGGCACCCGTTGCCATTGGTACCTCCTCGGTATGGGCCGCAAGGCCTTTTGAGTCTCTCTCTCTCTCTCTCTCTCTCTCTCTCTCTCTCTTCTCTCTCTCTCTCTCTCTCTCTCTCTCTTTAAATGTAAAGTTAATCATTGGTGTAGACTTCCCAGAGGGTAATCAGCGATATCACATCCTTAGTGTATGTTTGTTTTGTAAACTTAGAGACAACCACGAAAAGGAAGTTAAAGAGCTAAAGGAATTAGTAAAAAAGCTTGAAGCTAGGGTCGTAGCACTGGAAATCCAACCCAGTGGACAAGATCAAATTAAAAACACACCAGCAGATTCAAACTGTAAGATTAAGTATCAAGAACAAAGGGAGGGCTCAAAGAAGGGGCTGATAGAGAAGGGTGGGAAGGGATCGATAGAGAAGGGTGGGAAGGGGCCTGCTGATGGCCCAAAGAAACCGAAGGATGTAGCTACCTGTCGGGGTGGGTCGGGTGGTGTAACTGCGTGTATGGGTGGCGACGGGTTTCGAAAGGTCTCGGGCAAGAAGGCTGCGAAGCCGAAGCCTGAGACCCCAGTTGCCCCTGTCAAGACCTCTAACCGCTTTAGTCTCCTGTGCTCGAAGGAGGAAGACACCGTTTTGATTGGGGACTCGCAGATCAGGGGCCAGGAGAAGTACTTTGCTTCTGCAAACCGGGATGGGAGGAAGGTAAGGTGCTTACCTGGGCGGGGAACGGCGCACTTAAGGAAGGAGGTAGAGAAGGTGCGCGTGGATAGTCGGAGGACTGCGATCGTTGTCCACGCTGGTGGCAATGACCTGTTCCTCAAAGGCGGTGGGGTAGGTCTTACAGAAGGGATCATCACCGAGATCATGTCTCTTGCGGATGATCTAAAACTGAAGACAGACAGGGGAATGTTAATGGGTATTTTACCGCGAATGAATGTCAGTGACCACTCGCTCAGTAAGGTCATTGGCATCAACGAGAGGGTACAAGACTTGTGCGTTCCGCTGGGCGTGAAATTTATTGACCCCTTCGATGCATTTTCGGGTAGGTGGGACCTTTACCAGAGGGATGGTGTCCACCTCAATGACAAGGGTAAAGGTGTGCTAGGCGCGCTGCTCGACCGGCACCTATACAGAATGGTGAGGTCGAGTCCTGGGAGAGATGATGGGCCCCCACCAGGGAGAGATGAGGATGAGCCAGTGGCGGACGTACCTTCGACTGAAGGGTGCGTCCAAGTACAGGTGGGTGACCCTCCTCCTACGTTGGAGGGGGCTCAGTCTCCTGCGGTAGTTGCCCCCTCGTTAGTGAGGGGCTCTTCAACTCCCGACAGCCCTGGCTGTTCGGGAAACGGGTCGTGCTAGGGGGCAGTCAGAATAGGGAAGGCTCCCTCCGTGCAATGCTTTTTAATGCTAGGTCAATTAGGAACAAGTTTCGCGAGCTACGGGCGCTCTTAGCATCAGAATACCAGGATATCGTTGCTATCACCAAGTCCTGGATTCATACTGATCGTAGGGACTACGTTGGGGAGTTCGAAATTCCCGGGTATAGAATGTTTCGCAAAGACCGCACCCGTGGGGAGGGGGGTGGTACTAATATACGTCAGAGACGTTGAGTCCGGTTGACTGCCAGTTCCGGTCGGAACGGGAGCTGCTTTGCGTCGATCTGAACGTGGGAGGGACGAACTATAGGTTAATCTTGGTGTACAGACCTCCGCATCTCCTCCTCGAGGAGGATACAGCCCTGTACACCGAACTCAGTAGCCTGCTAGGGATAGGGTGTGTGTAGTTTTAGGAGACTTCAACTGTCGCGGCATAAAGTGGGAAAACAGGACTGCCGATGCTGAAGGGAGGAGGCTAGTTGACTTTGCTGATGAGAACTTCCTCACTCAGTGGGTCAACGAGCCTACACGAGGCGAAAGCGTTCTAGACTTAGTATTCACGACCGAAGACAACCTCGTCACTGGCCTCACCGTTGACGAATCGTTGGGCGGGAGTGATCACGGTCTTATTAGGTTCCGTGTGTGCGTCCTCGGGTGAAGCGTAGTAACTCGAGAGGCAGTAAGCTCGATCTCCGGCGGGCGAACTTTGTTAGCCTCAGGGATAGCGTAGCAGAGATGGGGTTAGAGGCTGGCGGCGATGTTGAGGGAGTGTGGAGTGCATTCCGGGATGAGTTTATGGTGCTGCAGTCTGCTGCCATACCTCAAAACCGGTCACCCCTGCTTCAACGCAGCCTAAGTGGTTCAATCGTGGCATCGCTTCGGCTATCCGAAATAGGAAAGTAGCGTATAGGAGGGCGAAGGCCAATCGTTCCCACGAGAACACTGAAGCGTATGTCCGCCTGTGTAGGGAAGTGAAGGCGAAGGTTAGGCTAGCGAAACATAACGAAGAACTACGGGTGGCAAGCCTCTGCAAGGGGAACCCTAAGGAGTTCTTCAGTTATGTTAATAGTAGAAAGCCCATTAGAAGCATGATAGGTCCTTTAAAGGACGGAAGCGGCGTTCTGCGGACCTCCGACGCGGACATCGCTAATGTGCTTAATGAGTACTTTGCGGGAGTGTTCACCAGGGAGGATACCCGCGTCATCCCCGAGCCAGCTGTGAGTCACGTAGGTGCTGGCCTGGATAGTGTTAGATGTACCGCGACAGTCGTTGCTCATAGAATAGACAAACTGAGCGCGTTTAAGGCTCCTGGGCCAGACCAGTTTCTCCCCAGTGTTTTGCGAGAAGTGCGCGACCAGGTGGCTCCCCACCTGGCTACAGTCTTCAACAAATCGCTGGTGATGGGCCAGGTGCCTGGTGACTGGAGGGAGGCCAACGTGACCCCTATCTTTAAGAAAGGGGATCACGAAAGTCCAGGGAACTATCTATTAGTCTCACTTCAGTTGTAGGTAAATTATTAGAAAGGATAATAGCTGATAGAATCGTTGACCATTTGGATTCCTACAAGCTGCTTGGGGACTCCCAACATGGGTTTAGACGGCATAGGTCGTGTCTCACCAACTTGCTCGAGTTTTTCCACGTCATGTTGAGTGAGTACGATAAGAGTAGGGCGATTGATATACTTTATCTCGACTTTCAGAAAGCCTTTGATAAGGTACCTCACCGCCGGCTAATGGCGAAAGTGCGCGTGCTGGGTATCGGTGGGGAAATAGGTAGGTGGATTGAAAACTGGCTGAGGAATAGGCGGCAGAGGGTGGTAATTAAAGGGGCTAGTTCGGGTTGGGCCTCGGTCACTAGTGGGGTTCCTCAGGGTTCCGTTTTGGGGCCACTGTTGTTTACCATTTACATAAATGATATCGACGGTGGCATCGTCAGTCGGATCGCCAAATTCGCTGATGACACCAAGCTTGGGGCCAATGTTGGGACGCCCGAAGCGATCGAGGAACTGCGTGCGGACCTAGGTAGGATAAGAGAATGGTCCGAAAAATGGCAAATGCCGTTTAACTTGGGTAAATGCAAAGTGATGCACATTGGCTACGCCAATCCCAAGTCGGACTACTCGATGTTGGGCAGTAATATCGAGGTGACTGATTTAGAAAAGGACTTGGGTGTGCTAATTAGCAGCGACCTTAAGTTTACGAAACAGTGTGTAGAGTGGAAAAGAAAGCCCAGAAACTATTGGGTTATATCAGGAGGCAATTTCAGTTTCGGAACAAGGTGATTGTGCTCTCACTGTACAATTCCCTTGTTCGGCCGTACCTGGAGTATGCTGTGCAGTTCTGGTCGCCCACCCTCAGGAAAGATATTGAGAGGCTGGAGCGAGTGCAGGCGAGGGCCACAAAGTTGATCCCTTCCGTTAGGCATATGGGCTACAATCGACGGTTACGCGCCCTGAACTTGTTTTCGCTTGAAACTCGGAGGCTGCGCGGTCAACTGATCGAGGTTTTCAAGCTCTTACGAGGGTTCAACGATGTCGATTTTAGAAGTATGTTTAGTTTAAATGATAACCCAACTCGCAACAATGGTTGGAAGTTGGATTTGAAACGGTTTAGGACTAGTGTGTTGGGAATTACGTTACGTATAAGATCTGTGACACATGGAACAGGTTACCTTCGGAAGTTGTGAACAGTTCCTCTGTGGATCAGTTCAAGAAAAGGTTAGACGAAATCTTGCACACTATTTGAGTGTGTAAAGACATTTAGGAGTTCGCTTGCTCGGTCTCTGTGAGCAAGCTAAATATAGAGCTATTTATATATTCTCCACTTTCCTGTAAAATTTCCTTGGCTACTTTTCCAGGGTCAAGGTATTTTCTTCAACCTTTTTCCGTACCTGCCTCTGGCAGGGAGGGAGCGGAGGGTGGGGAGAGAGCCTTCTACTTTTCTATCCAGTTTTCTACTACTGCTAGCATAGTGGAAAGACAAAATTTTCCCTGGCACCCGTTGCCATTGGTACCTCCTCGGTATGGGCCGCAAGGCCTTTTGAGGTACTTCTTTTCCTTGTAACTCCTTGTAACTCTCTCTCTCTCTCTCTCTCTCTCTCCTCAGTGAATATAGGTTTAATTCATGTAACTTTCCCAGTAATTTAGTTCTTTTCACCCCTTGATCTTGGATGTGAAGCTTCTCTGAATCCCTTCTAGCTGTCTAATGTCTTCTTTTTTATATAGACATATTAGGATCAAGCAGTATTCCAATTTAGGTATGATCAGTGTTTTCAATAAAGGAATCATTATATTCCTATTCCTTCATTTAAAGGTTCTCAGTATCTGCCCAGTTACTCTCTCTGCTCTGTTTACTGCTATCTTATTTTGCATTTCAAATTTCACATCATCAGTCATCACAACTCCTAAGTCTTTTGCTTTAGAATTTCTCTGAATTTCCTGTCCATTTGGGGTATAATTAATATATATATATATATATTTTTTACATTTTTTTTTATGTTCGGGAAGAACCGATTCGCCTCTATTTAAAAGGGCATATCTCAGCGGAAAAACAAAGAAAAAGTGAGAGGAAAGACAGAGGAAAAAGAAAGGGTGGAGGGGACAGTCGAAGTGGAAAAAGACCAAGGATGACAAGGACTGCAGGGTCGAGCCCCATCATCCTTGGGTGCTAGGGCCGGGAGGGCGCACGTGAAACCTCCAAGAACAAGCACGTACAAACAAGCACAAAGAGCACTCAAGAGCACGAGCTTAGAACCCCCTTGCGGGGATATATATATATATATATATATATATATATATATATATATATATGCCCTAGCACCCAAGGATGATGGGGCTCGACCCTGCAGTCCTTGGTCTTTTTCCACTTCGACTGTCCCCTCCACCCTTTCTTTTTCCTCTGTCTTTCCTCTCACTTTTTCTTTGTTTTTCCGCTGAGATATGCCCTTTAAATAGAGGCGAATCGGTTCTTCCTGAACTAAAAAATATATATATATATATATACACACATACATACAGGACTTACAGGACTCCGTTGCTATACATTGGCTCAGTATACAATATTTCAATAGAACAATCCACACTTTTTAACACCTTTTTCTGCCTATATGATCTCAAGACTCGCTATTACGATCGATCGAGCGGAGCGAGTGAATTTTTCTGGGTGGCAGTACTGGCTGTGCGCAAGTCCACAGTCATTTATCTTTTCCAAAATGGCCAACCAATGTTTACATTCATCAGTGCCACCCATGGCCAACTCACGTACCATCTCCCTCGTTCGCTCTCAGTGTCTCACGTGGTGGCCTTCTTGATTGTATATCTGTACTTCCCAGCATTCATCGCAGTGCTTTTACATTCATCAATGATTACTTGTGGTTACATGTGCCTTACCACACGATCATAACTGTTCTGTGCATTGTGTGGAATGATTGTTTTAGTGTTGAAAGCGAGTGTATTTTCCATTATAAAAATGCTTTTGGGGTGGTGATACAGGGTAATTATAATTATGTACTGGGGTTGGACAAGTCCTAGAACGTATCTCCATTGAACCCATGTTATAATGGGCTCGCTGTACGATCGATTGCTATACGATCAGTTTTCCAGGAACGTATTCTGATCGTATAGTGAAGGAGTCCTGTATATAAAACTATAGAATGTATACTTATGTAATTTTATTGGGGTGACATCAAGCTGTTCAAGTCTTGTCTAGCTGCTCTCTTTCAAAGTATGCTTCTTGAACATTCATGCACTTAGATGAAGATTTTTGTGGTGAAGGTTCAGGAGTACATCTTACTTAACACAAACTTTTTATGAATGACTGAAACCATGTACAGGATCACTATTTTCAATAACATGATTTGGGAGTTATCTCAAAGCACTCTGAATAACTTTTTTGTGTTTTGAATGGGTTACAGCCAGGGTTGTGGAGTCAGTCCAAAATTTTCCGACTCCGACTCCACACATTGTAAAAATTCGACTCCGACTCCGACTCCACACATTGTAAAAAATCTAAAAATCTGACTCTGACTCCTCACATTTTAAATATACGACTCCGACTCCTCTAGTGTTTCACTCATTATCATAATAATAAGACATTTCATCACCACCACACTAAGTGTGAAATTTTATATTTTATATTTAAATAAATATTAATTGTATATTCTGAA
Organism: Bathynomus jamesi; assembly: GCA_023014485.1. Taxonomy (NCBI): domain Eukaryota; kingdom Metazoa; phylum Arthropoda; class Malacostraca; order Isopoda; family Cirolanidae; genus Bathynomus; species Bathynomus jamesi. The sequence continues at coordinate 135,853 of JAJOZX010008009.1, read as the reverse complement.
AATGTAAAAAAAAAATATTAAAAAAACTTAATCTAGGGGCTATCAATGAATAAGGTTTATTGACCAAAAAAACTAAATAACCTAAATGTTAGTATTTAGGATTTAGAAATTAAGGGTGACACAGGACACAGAAATTGGAGTCAGAGTCAGAAGTTTTTTACCGACTCCGACTCCGCCCTGAAACGTGCGACTCCACGACTCCGACTCCACAACCCTGGTTACAGCAACGCTAGGTATAGTCCTTATATTTAGTTGCCATTTTCTATTAAGAAGCTACCAAATGTAGCTATGTACTATGAATTTCTGCAAAGAATAATATTTCTTCAATATATGCCTTTATAAGGTAATTATTTCACACATGTACACAATAAACAAGACAACAGAACACACTGCTTCCTGAGTACACTTCCTTTGATTACTCAATAGTATTTAACACTAGTTGTGTTAACTTTTGATTCAGGCTATCTTTATTAACCCTATAATACCAGAATTTTTTGTAGGGTTAAGTTATGAATGCAAGTATTTAAAAAGTTTACAGATCTACAGAAGCTAAGGCTAACAAAGACTCTAAGATCCACTCTAAGGCTAGCCTGAGAAAAAGGAGAGAGTAGGGGGTTAAAAGAGGAGAATAAGGGGTTAAGTAAGTAGCAAAACCTATCATTCATGGTTTAACATTCATTCAGAAAGAGAAAAAGACTCACCATCATTATCCGCCAGCCACTGCTGACAAGTCAGAAAAATAGTCGAAGAGAATAGGAAAGGGGTAAAAGATGAAAAGAAGTAAAATAAGAATGCTTACAAACCATGCAAACACAGTGTTGACTCAAACACTATCATACCATGCAAACTACAGACATGCAAGTAAAGAGAGTTACAGACATGCAAGAAAGGAGAGGATAAGAAAAAAAAAAAAGTGGTAGAATATAACAAAAAGTGGGTTAGTTTATGCTATGAGCTACATCTACATTTGTGTTAGTCTAATTTTTTTTTTTTAATTTTAAATTGCTGGCATATCACACGCTCGCATTAATCGTCAACAGACTCATCCTTGACCATCACCCCTAGAGCTCCTGGTGCTAATTGTTTTATTATTTTAAACGTTAATATTTTTAAAATGCCTACATAAACATTTTTTAAACATTAATGCTGGTAGAGTTCACAATGGACGCAGATAGATTATTCCATTTATCAATTACTTTAAATGTAAAAAGTTTTTAGCAATGTTAGTAATGAAACATCTGCCATGCAACTTAAATCTGTTATTACAATTATTGCTATTATCAAAAGCGAACAGTTTGTCAAAATTTACATTATTGATTTTATTAACAATTTTGAAAACTTCAATAAGCTCCCCCCTTAATCTCCTAGTTTTGAGTGAATGCAAGTCTAACTCTTTAATCCTATCTTCATAAGACTTGTTGTGCAATGATGGAATTAGTTTCGTGGCGTAACCTGAACCCTTTCCAACCTATCAATATCCTCACGCAAATAGGGGCTCCAAAACTGAATGGCATATTCTAAGTGAGGCCTGACTAGGGACTTGTAAAGGGGCAATATAATATTCTTCAATTTAAATTTGAAATTACGCACTATGAAGCCTAACATCCAATTAGCTTTTGCGCAAGACTCCAGGCACTGGTTCCTAATTTTTAAATCCTTAGATACATATACGCCTAAATCTAATTCCTCTCAATGCTCACTAACTGTCCATTGTCCACATGTAATTATTGTTAAGAGAACCTATATACAAAACTTTACATTTGTCTACATTAAATTGCATCTGCCACTTATCCATCCACTCCATAATCCTATTTCTATCATCCACATTAACAACTTTACCGCCTGTTTCAGTATCATCTGCAAATTTTGACACGTTACTGGTTAAGCCTACATCAGTGTTATTAATGTAGATTACGAATAGCAATGGGCCTAACACTGAACCCTGAGGGACACTGCTACCTACATCCAACCACCCCAATTCACTACCAATAACAATGACCCTCTGTTTCCTAGCATGAAGCCATTCCTCTAACCAATTAGCTACCTGGCCACTTATACTGGGCGCTTTAACCTTCGCAATTAATCTTCTATGCAGAACTGTATCAAACACTTTTTTAAAAATCTAAATAAATAACATCAGCCACTCTATGCCTATCGTATTCATGCACTATTTCATTATAAAAACTCCACCAAATTAGTTAAACAAGATTTATGGCATCAAAACCCATGCTGACTACTATTAATCAAATCGCAACTTTCTAAGTGATTCACAATATAATCCCTAACTACGGATTCCAAAAGTTTACTGACAATTGACATTAAGCTAATAGGCCTATAATTGCTAGCTACTGTGCAGTCACCTTTTTTAAAAATGGGCGTAACATTAGCTAATTTGAACTCTTCAGGAATAATCCCTGCTTCCAGTGACTGATTAAAAATCTTCATTAAGGGGCCTATGATAACATCTTTCAACTCTTTCAGATGTCTAGGATAAAGCGCAGCAGGGCCTGGAGCCTTGCTAACTTTTAGCTTAGTATAATGCGCAATCTCACCCTTGTAACAGTATTTCATTCAAAATAGTCTCACTACTAAATGGAACAATATCATTCACATCAGGGACACTATTTACATCTTCTATGGTAAAAACTGTCACAAAAAAGTTATTAAAAATACCTGCCATTGCCTGACATCAGAAGCCAAAGTGCTGTTAATATCCACTAGAGGGTCTATATTATCTTTTATTGACTTACGATTACTCACATAGTCAAAAAACTTTTGGGGATTACGTTTACTATCCGCAGCTATAAGTATCTCTAAATTATGCTTAGCATTCCTAACTGATCTTTTAACCTAATTTCTAAGCTTGATATATCTATTAAAGTTAGCTACTGTGCCATTGCGCTTATTAAATCTATACACTCTGTTACGCTCATTTATGAACTCGCCTATTTCCCTAGTCCACCACTTGGGCCTACAAGGAATAAACTCCCTTTTGATATTCAAAAAACTTTCTTTAAACACCTCCCAATGAAAATTTGCGTCATTACCCATAAATAAGTTATTCCAGTCAACTGCTGTCATCCTGTCCACAAAACTATCAAAATTGGCCCTACAAAAATCAGGGACTTCTATTACATTACTATCCTTAGTGTTTTCTATCAATAGCTTAAACCTAATAATTTGGTGATCACTACATCCCAAACTCAAACTAGAGGCAACATGTGACGGTAAAGGGTTAATTAATGTAGGTATTTTTAAATAGCTTTTCAATAGACTATCTCTACTTACATATTTCGTATCCTTTATATACTTACATAGACGTATGTATAAAATACATTGTTGCAGAGTTGAATAAGGGTAAAATAATTTTATATTTGACAATTTGCAAAAATTTGATTTTTTTCAGTGAAGTTATCACTATTAAAATCTCAAAAAAAAACAGTTTACACCTAAATACACAGCAATTTCTTAAATGCCAATAATACAGATAGAGTTTGGGCTTAATCTGATATGAAATTTTTTCAAAAATCCATTGAGGCAGGGAGGGGTAAAACCCCCCTTTAATAATACAAAGTGTCAACTTTCTTTACTCAACTAAGCTGCTATCCATGTCTACACTCATTTAATATTTGAGGGGTTCCGCGTCTTAAGGTACCTAAGTGCCAAAATTAAAATTTGCCACAAATCACCTCCAACATTCAGCAATATTCTGGCAATAGTCTCTCTTATTAATTGAGCTAGAACGTTCATTTTTGGCTAAATTAGAGTTCTAAGTATGCTAATGAAGATGTTGAGTTTTTGGAATAGATTTTCATATTTTATATTTTGTATTTTTTTAAATTTTTTGATTTTCTTATTATGCCAAACTTTGGGTGCGATTTCTGGCACAGAATGAGGTGAAAAAAGTAGTTAGCTTCATAAGGTTTTCAACCATACTTCTAGTGTCATAAGGTCATTGTAACCCAAACCAAGCGATAGAGGAGGGGTGAAAATAGTGATATTCATCAAAAACACATTTTTGCCTGTGGTGGCACCTAGGTACCTTAAGATGCGCGACCCCTCATTTGAAAAATTACCTTTCAAATGCAATTTGAATCATTCTTCTATCTCAATTAGGGGCTAAGTAATTTGAAATTTGGGGGTCCCTGAGAACCCCTAAAAGTTGGAAAGGCCATAACTCGAACTGTAAATCCGATCAATCTGAAACTTGAAATTTTGGGTTTTTTGGTGTAGATAATACTATACAACAAATTATAAGAAAATTGGAAAGGATGTGGTGATAAGCACTGCATGATGTCCTGGAATTACCCTCTAGTAAACTAATTGTTTTACCCACAATTTTAGTATCATTGGCAAATTTAGAAATTTTACTCACTAAATTGACAAAGATCATTGATGTATATTATGAAAAGGACTGGCCCCAAAATAGACCATTGCAGAACACCTCTAGTTACATTAGCCCACCCTGACTATTCTCCAATAATTGCTAGCCTTTGTTTTCTACTAGTTAACCAGTTATCAGTCCAATTAAGAACTTTACCCTTTATTCCATGAGCTTTGTTTTTCTAACAATTGTTTATGTGGAGCTTTGTCAAATGCCTGCTGAAAATCTAAATACTGTACATTATATCCACTCTACTAGTCACAAATACTGATGACTTCATGAAAAAATTCCAATAAATTTATTAAACAAGATTTATCTCTATGAAACCCGTACTGACTTTGTTTAATAAGATTACTGCTTTCAAGATGTTTGACCATATAATCTTAGATAACCGATTCTAAAAGCTTTCCTATTACACAAGTTAGACTAATGGGCCTATAATTTCCTACTTGTTGCTTAGCCTCTCTTTCAAAAATTGGAGTTACATTAGCTAATTTAAAATACAAAGAAACAACCCTCTGCAATAAAGAATTTGAGCTAAAGGATCCAGTATTTCATTTTTTGATGCTTTTAAATGCTTTGGGTAAAAAAATGTCTGGACCTGAAAGTTTATTAAATTTTAACTTGTCTACACTGTGAGCAATTTCTTCAGTGTAAACACTTATGTCAGTAAGAAATGGAACTCCATTTATGTCACTGGACATATTACTAGCTTCTGGAATAAAGGATGTAACTTCAACTCTAAAAATTCATGTAAAAAAAATTACTTAAAATTATAGCTATCTCCCCATATTTATTTATTAAGTTATCACCCACATCTACCAATGGCTCAATATTGTCCCTCAAAAAATTTCATTTAAACTAAAATTTCTTAGGGTTTTCTCTACATACATTTATGAACTACAATACATGAATTTCAGATTTACATTTAGCACTTCTAATTAAACATTTAACCTTTTCATCTAAATCTATTTAACTATTGACCCTTTCATGCCTAAATAATGTTTAAAGGTTTTTAAAAAATATTTTAATGATAAAAATAGTTTATTTTGATCTAAATAAAACAAAAATGGACTTTCCTTTGCATTAAAATAGATACATAAAAAAAATAAACTATGGTCTCATTTGCAACCATCAGGAATAGGAGGGTAGCTAAAGTTGTTGGAATTATTTTTGATGGTATTTTAGAAAACAATTTCTATTTTTGGTAAGACAAACCTACATTACATTTTATACATTTATCCCTTGTATGAGCTTTAATGCATTCCCTGCATCTTTGTGGTTCCACAGTACAATCTGGCAAATGAGAAATAGTGTCCAGTCTTGTAAAATCTGCAAGATGTGCACCAGTTCTCCTTCTTTTAGTTTGTGGTGGTGGTGTTGATGTACTTGGTCTTCCTCTCTTAGTTGGAACTGTTGTCAGCAAACCACTTGATATGTCTTCTTTGAAGTCACAGATTGGAATAATTTTTCCATTTTGTGTTCGATATTTTACATGACAATACAACAGCCATGCATTTACAACACACATCTAGCAAATAAAAAAATATGTGCATGTATCATTTCCTAGATTTGAAATTGATTCTATACAATTCAATAAGCATATCTGAAAAATCCACACACCCCATATATTTATTATACTCCACTGCAAAAGGCTTTGACTTGTTGCTTTAGCTTCCTGTCCCAATGGCTGCAAGTATCAGAGGGTTCAGTGCCAGTATAAGTTGATAGAAGGTGTACTGGTTTGTTGTCAAACCACTTCATTGCTATACTGTCTGTAAGTTGCTCAACACAGAAGTTGAAGCTTCCACAAGCCTTTTTTTTTTCAGTTTGTTTTCCTCCTTGAGCATAACTCCTTTTAGCCTGTTAGACCTAACTGTAAAGAGGCATAAAATTCCCTGATCTTTTAGTATTCCAGCCAGAGAAAGTGAGGAAAACCAATTATCAAAGAAAATCTTATAATTTTTGTGCTTTGGAATACCTTTGGTTCATCTAAGAACAAAAGCAGAAGACAATCCAACTTTCCAAATTCTCTACAGTTCTTTTCCCTGTATATACTTCAAAATCATAAATAAACCCACTTTCACCAGCCTGAGAGATAACCTTATAACCCCATTTATGTGGTTCCTTAGGATTGTATTGCTTCAAAGAAATGAGAGCTTTAGTGAGAATAATCTGTTCATCTATAGCTTCGTGTTCTTCTTGAGGAATTTTGCGACAATTATTGCTGATAGATTTGAAGACGGGGGCAAATTTTGAATATCTCATCAAAGTCAGGGTTATCTTTTGTTTTTAGGGGAGTATTATCGTTGAAATGTAAGAAAGATTTTATTTGTTCAAATCTATCATGACTCGTTGCATCTGCAATAACATTGTATCTAGAAAAATTATTCTAAAAATAATAGTATGATAGAGATCTTACTATCCCACTTTTCATTAGAATACCTAAAAATGTCTCCAGTTCTGTTTCAAGTAGCCCTAGTTCTTTCCCCTGTGATTGTAAAGCATAAATGTTGGTTTGTTCACTAATATGGTGTAGTAGTTAATTATCAAAGATCAAATGGAAAAAGTCCAAAGGAGTTTCATCATCCCAGGCTTCATCAATGATAAGTGTATCCTTCCAGGAGATATCTGGTGGTGGAATGAATTTAGTTTTACGCCATTGTGGAGCATTGTACATTGTAGGCCTATTTTTATTTACATTAGAAAAGAGCATCAAAAGAGGAACACTGTCAGCATCAGCTTCCTCATTTTCAGAATGATCTTCTATTTCTAATTGAGCAGAAAGGCTACCAAATTCTGAATAATTTCTTCAGTTGCTTCCTTATGGTCAGTCTTATCCAGTCTTTGAAGTAGAACTGATGGGAGTTCACTAAGTTCTGTCTCTTCAAAGTCATCTTCAGATTCCTCTCCATCTGGGCACAAAATAAGTGTCAAAGCCTTGGCAATTGAAATTTTTTGACAAGATGCTCGTTTCACTTTTCTAAATTCACTTGATTCAGCTTGGGTGGTGTCGGAAGTGCTTGGTTCATTTCCCTGTCTTTCCATATCATTGAAAAGTTCTACAAGTTCAGATTATAATATATATATATATATATATACAGTGAACCCTCACTAATCCAAACACAGTTAATCCAAATGTCACTTAATCTGAAGGGTATGTGGGCAGCTGGTGACTCATGGCACTGGTGCTTTATGCAATAAATATTGGTTTGATCTTTGAGATAAGGACTCAAAATTAGTGTTAATTAATTAATTACAGTGTACATAAATATTGCAGTGCATATTACTGTATTTCACTGCTCCTCATTGCCTCCACACTACTTCAGGAGTCAGGAGCACTTTGGATTTAAAGGTAAGCACTTATTTAAATAATAAACTATTATTTTTAATTCTATTAATCAACCTTATTATTGTTTTACAGGTTATTTTAATGCATTATTTCTTATTACATGGGTTTGGTTCAGTTTATTTACATGTGTTAGGCCATGTTCTATTTTTCCCCTGGTTATCTGTAGTTTGTACTAATCCAAATGACCCTTCCCCCCAATTAATTCAGATTAATGAGGGATCACTGTGTATATATATGACAGGCTTCCAATAGAAGGGCTACTCGTGTTGGCAACTACGTGCAAGTTATTATATTATTACTATATTATATTATTATGCAGAGAGGATAGATGGATGCTAAAGGTTTCTCATGAATACCAATTATGAAAAAAGAGCAGAAAATAAATCAGTTTAGAGGATGTCTTAAAACATTAATAATAATAATAATAAAAATAATAATAATAATAATAATAATAATAATAATAATATTATATTATACAAGTTTGGATTATAATTATACAGGGTGTCTCATAAGTCCGGCATCATAGGAGAAATTCATATTTTTCTATTTTTACAAGGAAGAACGAATCCAGATAATTCTACTCATAGAAAATCAGAGTCAGAGAGAGGCTGCTGCTGAATTTAACAGACTGCATCCAGACCACGAGCCAATAACACAGAGTTGTGTTAGCAGACTTGTTGCAAAGTTTAAGGAAAAAGGATCCATAGAAGATAAACCTCACAGTGGACCTTCAAGGAGGTCCACTGACGATGATACAGCAACTGCTATCCTGGCTCATTTTAACAGAAGTCCCAATAAGTCTCTTCGGCGATTGTCCGCCGAGATAGGAGTGTCAAAAAGTAGCATCCATCGCATTCTTCAGGCTCACAAATGGCATCCATATAAACTTCAGATCCTACAGAAATTAAGCGATGATGATCCCGACCTGCGGATGGAATTTTGTGAATGGGCTACGGAACAATATGCTCAGGATGCAAATTTCCCATCCACCATTCTGTTCAGTGACAAGTGTTTTTTATGGGAATGGTGAGGTAAATCGACAGAACACCCGCTACTGGTCTCAAAACAACCCTCACTGGTATACCTCTTCAAAGGAACAAGGGGCATCTCGGGTGATGGTATGATGTGGCATTTGGAAGGATCACATCATAGGCCCCCTCTTTTTCGATGAACATGTCACTGGAGGCACCTACCTACGTATGCTCAAGGAAGAAGCATTTCCCAGTGTCTTGAACGAAGAAGGAAATTTCCCAACATGGTTCCAGCAAGATGGCGCTCCTGCACATTACAGCACCCAAGTAAGGGAATATCCGTACCAACAATTCCCTGGTCATTGGATAGGACGTCGAGGGCTGTGGAATGGCCAGCTAGAAGCCCAGATCTCACGCCACTAGATTTTTATCTCGGGGGCCACTTGAAAGCGCTGGTATACGCAGAGAAAATTAAGTGTGTTGAACATTTGCAGCAGCACATTATTGGGGCATGTAACACCATTACTCCTGACATCATTCACCGTGTGCTTGCTGACTGGGTATCACATCTGAATTTGTGTATTGAAAACAATGGTGGACATATTGAGCACATTCTGTAAATAAAAGCTTTTGTTTTGCCTTTTTTTATTATTTTTCCTATGATACTGGACTTATGGGACACCCTGTATATATATATATATATATATATATATGACATGTTTCTAATAGAAAGGCTATGTTAGCAACTGCATATGTGACACTTCTACTTCCTTAGCTACCTGATGGTCGCATTTGAGACCATGATGTTCCAGTAATGCTTTCTGAGACCCTATAGCATTATATATTAAAACCTATTTAGGCATTATTTGCATATATTTAACCCTTTCATGCCTGATTTATGTATAAATTATAAAAAAAAAATTTACATTTTAGAATAAGTTACTGGGATGTAAATAAAACCAAAAAAGTTTCATTTCTATATTTTTGCCAATGGACAGGAAAATAGACAATGTTCTCATTTATAACCATTAACCTACATGGGATTCAATTAGAACTGTTGTCCCAAGCTATTTTGAGTGGTATTTTATAAAACAATTCCTTTGATTTGTAAGACATAAACTAACATTACATTTTATGCATTTAACCCTAGTGAGTGCTTTAATACATTCTCTACATCTTTGTCTATCCTTTACGCAGTCAGGCAAATGTGAAAGATTGTCAAACCTTGTTGAATCTGCAGGATGCCTAGTTTTTCGTTTTTTAGTCAGAGGAGTGGTTGTTGCAGAACATGGTCTTCCTCTCTTAGGCACAGCAGGTGCCATCAAACCACTTGAAATGTCTTCTTTAAAGTCGCAGAGGGAAATTATTTTTCCATTTTGAACTTGAGAATTTACTCGACAGTACAATAACCATGCATTTACTACACTAAGATCTAACAAAAAAAAAAAATTCGCATGTACCATTTTGTTGACTTGAAATTTGTTCTATATAACTTGATCATCATGTCAGAAAGGTCTACTCCTCCCCTATATTTGTTATATTCTTTTACTGCGAAAGGTCTTTGTATTTTAATGCGTTTCTTTACTTTCCTGTCCCAATGACTACATGTATCTAAAGGTTCAATACCGGCATAAGTAGAGAGAAGGTGTACTGGTTTGTTGTCATACCACTTGATTGCAATAATGTTTGTATCCTGTTCAACACAGTAGTCAAAGCTTCCACGACCTTCTTTTTTCAACTTGTTTTCCTCCTTCAGTAAGCATCCTTTTAGCCTATTAGGTCGAACTGTAGACAGAAAAAGGATCCCATCTTCTTTTAGTTTGTCTGCTAAGGGAAGGGAAGAGAACCAATCATCATAGAAAATCCTATAATTTTTATGCTTTGGAACTCCTTCAGTTAGACGAAGTACAAAAGCAGAGGACAATCCAACATCATTTGGGTCTTTAACAGTTCCTTTACCTGTATATACTTCAAAATCATAGATGAAACCACTTGCCCCAGCTCTTGAAATTACCTTATAACCCCATTTATGGGGCTTCTTAGGGTTATACTGTTTCATAGTAACACACGCTTTGGTAGGAATAATTTGTTCATCTATTGCCTGATGTTGTTCTTGTGGAATTCTACTACAGTTATTTTTGATAGAGTCAATGACAGGCCGAACTTTGAACAACTTGTCAAAATTAGGATCGTATTTTGGCTTTAGGAGAGTATTGTCATTGAAGTGCAAAAAACGTTTTATTTGTTCAAATCGATCACGACTCATTGAATCAGCTATAACATCGTATCTTGATGAGGTTTTCCAAAAATAACGATATGATGGAGGATTTAGTATGCCAAATTTCATCAGTATTCCAAAAAATGTCTTCAGTTCAGCTTCAAGTAGTCCTAGTTCTTTTCCTTGCGACTGTAAAGCATACATGTTTGTTTGTTTGCAAATGTGTTGTATGAGCTCATTATCAAAGATCAAATTGAAGAAGGACAGAGGAGTTATATCATACCAACTTTCATCAATAATAAGAGTGTCTTTCCAGGTGATGTCTGAAGGTGGAACAAATTCAGTTTTATGCCATCCAGGAGCATCACGCATTTGAGATCTATTTTTACTAGGGAATAGTGATGAGAGAGAAACATCATCCACTTCATCTTCAGCATTAGCAGAATGGTTTTCAATTTCTAACTGAGCAGAAGCAACTAATTTTTCAATTATATTCTCCATTTCATCATCATCATGCCCATCACTGTGTTGTTGGAATGGTGATGCAAGCTCATTTATTTCTTCTTCTTCACCATCATTTTCAGAATCTTCTCCATCTGGGCAAAGAACAAGTAACAGTGCTTCATCTACAGAAAGGCTTTTGTTGTACACATGTCTCGCTTTTTGAAGTTTGTTCGATTCTTTCTGACTCAAGCTGGGCTTATCTCCAGAATTTTTTAATTCAACCTTTTGTTTCTGAAATATATAAAATATAACTTTTATAAATACATTATATTTATATATATATATGGAAGGAGATAGTGTCAGGGTGAAAAGAGGAAAATCAAAAAGAAATTACTAAAACAGGCCTAGTCTAATAATTTTATCTAGACTAAAAATTAAAAAAAAACACTGATTTCTACTATGTTTATTAGTTACTGAATGGTCTCAAATGCAATCACAGTGTACCAGCACATAAGTTGCAATGTTCATAACTATATAAATAATAATAATAATAATAATAATAATAATTCAGAAAGAACACACTGCATAAAATATACATCACATCCATGTAGGTTTGCCCAATGTTGGCATTAATGTTTAGTGTTGTATTTTCAGTGGCAAGTAATTTAATAAGAGTATTCTTATCTGAATATGGCATTGGGAAGCATGACTGCTTTTCAGCAAAAACCATTTGAGATTCATTTCTAATTTTATGAAGGAAAATAAGAAATATAAATAGAATTAGTGGAAAATAAAATACAGCTGCATTTAATTAATTCTGTTATTACGAGTGAAAATTGAGATAATCTTTGAAATACAGTAGTCTGTCACTATTCACAGGGGTTAGGTTCCCGAAGAATCCATGAATGGTGAATCCACAAATGCGGAATATATAACCCTATGGGAATAATAATAGGGTTAGGTTCCTCACTTTAAAAAAAAATAAAAATTGGAATACATTAAAACAACAAAGAAATGAATGTTCCTTTATTAATACAATTAATCTGTGCTCCCATTTTCTCCAATTTTGTATCTCAGCTAACATACACAGTTTCACGTGCGCCCTCCCGGCCCTAGCACCCAAGGATGATGGGGCTCGACCCTGCAGTCCTTGGTCTTTTTCCACTTCGACTGTCCCCTCCACCCTTTCTTTTTCCTCTGTCTTTCCTCTCACTTTTTCTTTGTTTTTCCGCCGAGATATGCCTTTCTAAATAGAAAAAAAAAAAAAAAAAAAAACGATGGGGCACTTGCTGCAACACTATCCTGTACACCACATAGTTGACTCATTCACACCATAATCTCTAGCCACAGCTGCCACACTTTGGCCTCTAGCTAGCTTGTCTAATAATTCTATTTTAGTTTCCAAAGACATCACTTTCTTATCCCTTTTAGTCTTTGATTCACTCGCATCACTATCATTAATTTTTCTCTTTGGTGGCATGTTAGGCCTAAATCAATGTTAATATGGAGAGTAATGTTCACAGTCTAGTTACAACATGGGGAATGATAGCCGAGTCAACATTTGAGTAGCATCTCTATGCTGTGCCCAGTCTACCATGTGGTATGATAATTAATCAATAATAATCAAACCTGCAATTTCAGACTCCATGAATACAGAACCTGCGAATAGCGAGGGACTACTGTAATAGAAAAGAAATGGTAAACAATATGGTATAATAAAAATAATAACCCCAAAAAAGTGGTAAACAATACAGTAAATGGAACATTTTGAAATACCAATAATAATTAATTTCATTAATTTATCATGAAAAAATATATACCATATTGACTCTGACATCTCTATTACCATCTGTTAAATACATTTATAGTTACATTATATTTAAATTTCTGTCATCTGTCACTTGACCACATTCATTTCTTTCACTCCTTTCATTCATAAACAAAATTGTTTAAACCAAAAAACCTGTTTAACAAACAAAATTAAGCAAAACAAATGTTTACAATTAACACACTGGACTACTACTACTACTAACGCGTTTCGCGTGAAAAAACTATCCTACCCTTGCAGGGTTGGCAAAAACCCGGGTTTTTCATGAAAAAAAAACCCAACTGGGTTTTTGGTTTTTTGATGGGTTGAAATTTTTTTTTACAAAGGTTCAATAATTATGTAGTGCCTAATATATCTTATTTTATTAATTTAATTATCTAATCTACAATATATATTAAAAAGACATCTTTATTTCACAGAAAGTTCAGATATGAGAGATAACAATGACATATCTAAAATTAAAATGGAGAAAATTCTAATCTTTCCTTTATTTCTTAACAGCAGATTTCAGCTTTATTTAGACCTGACTCAAATTTAAATTTTTAAGATGCCAAACTCAAAGTGTTATAGAGGTGGAAGATCTAAAGCTAGCGAATGGGATGAGGTGACTTTATTAGGTGATCAGCCTACTAGAGTACTATGCAATTATTGCAAAGTATCACTCAAAAAATTGAGTGTGTGAAACATCATCTAGAGAAATGCAGTAAAAGAAAAGTGGAATGTTTTGAAAATGAGGCAAGAGGTATGCCGAGACTCAAATTTGGAGCATCAGTTGAAACTGATTCACTTCCTCCAACTTTGGCTTCGGGCAAAGATGATCCAAAGATTATATAAGTGAAAATGTGCCTGAAATGAGTAACACCAGTGCAGGTTCTTCATCATCCACATTCTGTCATTCAACACCAATAAAGCATGATAAAAGGCAAAGATCAATTATAGCATTTGTGGTAAGAACGACTGTGGACCAAAAAGCAAGAATTAGATTTACAAGTTACAAGGTTCTTTCTTTCAGCTAACATACCCTTCAACGTTTTAAAAAATAAAGAATTTATAAAATTAATCAAAAGTCTAAGATCAGGATATGAACCACCAACCAGGAAAAGGTTGGCATCTGATCTGTTAATAAAAGTTAATGATGAAGTAATCCATGAAATGAAGAATGACCTTAATCTTGATGATTGTACCATTACCCTTATACAAGATGGCTGGAGTTCAGTAGGTAATGATCCTATTATTGCGCACAGTATTCATAATGGGAAAAAGCCATATCTGATTTCAGCAGTAGATGCTGGAAGTACAAAAAAGACAGCAGAATATTGTGCACAGTTAGCTAGAGAAGCAATAACAAAAACTAAAGAAATATATGGCATTGATGTAAGTATAACTATTTTGTAGGTACATTTTATTTTAGTTATAAACTGAATGTAATTCTCCGCTAAGTTGGTATACTCAAATGCTCAGTTCCTTATGAGTTATGACATTTTATTTTCAGGTATTTGCTATATGCACTGATAACGAAAACAAAATGATAAGAATGAGAGAAATTCTTGAAGAGGACAACTACAGTCTTATTACTTATGGCTGTTCAGCACACCATCTAAACTTGGTAGAAAAAGATGTCTCCCCAAAATCAGTTCTCAAGCATGTTGTAGAAATTAACAAATATTTCCAAAACCATCACCAACCTCATGTAAGCTAGAAACAAATCCAACAAATTAGCTACTGTCAGCTTTACTTTTATGCATTAGCACTGTCACCAGTGTGAATCCTAATTCACAGCTCGTTAATAAGTTGCATAGGCTATTTATTTATGCTGTCAAATCCAGCAATATTTGTAACAAAAATTTATATTTTAGTGTTGGTTAATGGAGAAAGGAGGTATGATGCCGCAACTACCAAATGAAATCAGATGGAATTCTCAGAATGCATAAAAACCTATTTGTCAAATTACTCTCTATATATAGAAAGAAGAGGAGCATATTGAAGACATTGCTCACAACATCAGAAAATTGATAGATAACTTATCTATACAGAGAGGGGCACTCAATTTACAGTCATAACTCTTACTTGTTGAAAATGCTCTAGATAAGGTGTGTTTATATTATGCAGTTAAAATTACTTAACTTTAAATACCAATATTAATTTCAAGATATTTTATAGACTTATAGTGCACATTTTATTTATAGAATCCTGTACTAAAGCACTACTAATAAATAATTAAAATACACTTCATTTTGTGTGTTGTAACTTGTAACACCAAAAAATAAGTTCTAACAACACACAATTCTAAATGTTTACAGATGTTTTCATTCAGCCATATATAACTTTATAATTTTTATTTCAGTTGCAGGCTGATGATAACATTATCTGATGCTGTTGAAATTTGGCTCAATTTAATCCAAGATGAAAAATTAGCTCCATACAAAGAAGATATTATTAAGAGATTTAAAAAAGCTATGGAGCCATGTCATCTTTTGGCAAATATAACTGACCCAAAGTATGAAGGTAAATAGGACCTAAATGCTTAACTACTATCAATATATAAAACATAGGTAACTCAACTGTATGGGCAGAAGAGTTTTCTCTAATCTGAATCAAATCATCTGGCATTGCCATATTAGATAACAATTAGCATAAATAAGATACCATAACATAAATTATATAATCTATATTATTAGCTTTATTTTTGTTTCCACACAGTTCTATTATTTTTCAGGACAAAAACTGAATAGAGTTCGAGAGGAAGAGGCTGAAGAATGGCTGATTGAAATAAATTCAGAATACATGGTAGGATATTATGCATTCCGCTTAAAAGACGCACTAATTTTTCCTCCTTATTTATTCAAAGATAGTATAGTGAGCTCTACATCAGCTAGTAATTGGTGGAAAATTGTTGAAATGAAAGAAAAAAAAAAAGAGACCAGGTTACCATTAGGTTTTGCTAAATTTATGAGATCTATTTATAGTTGTCCCAGCCAGTTCCAGATCACTGAAAAGATTTTTTTTCAACATTTGGCTTGGTATGGAATAAAATGCGAAAAGAGGTTTGGGAAAGAAAAGGCAGAAATGTTGGTTTGAATCTACCACCACCTAAGGTCAAAAGATGCTGAACATACTGATCAATAATCAATATTAGGTACCACTTAAATTATTTAAATTATAAAGCTGAAAAGAAACATGATTTATTTTCAGATATAGGTAGCCAATTAGAAGAGAGATAAATTAGATACAGTATTAGATATAAGGTTCATAATGAAACATGTCAAATAAATAGATTCTGGAAATTTTAGTTTATAGTTGTTAATATATAAGACTGCATAACCATATTATAAAAAATGCCAAGTTAAAAATAAGTTTATGAGAAGTAAATTGATGTGGGTTTTAGGTTGGGTTTTTGGGTACCAACCCTGTCCCGAAGTAACAAGAGGAATTATAATACATGAATAAATTATTATTTTATTAGATACAAGGAGTGATCAAAAAGTATCGATAATCTTATTGCTATGGACAAATGAATGCAAATAAGAACCACTTACATATGCGAGTCTTCCTGCCCTCTGGCATCTGCACTCTGAAGCAAAATCTGCTACCATGAGTCAGTAGTTGGTTGGAACGCTTAAAAGGAGGGTGTGTTTTGCAGTATGTATAAATCTGTGAAGTGGAACAACACACATTTGGAGACAAACGAAATTATTAAAACAGCTTTTGGAAATGATGCTCTCAGTATAGCTAATGTTTACAAATGGCACAAAAAGTTTAAAAATGAAGAAACATTTGCTCGTACCAGAAATCAAATCTGTTGGACATTTTCATCCATACAAGAAGTGGAAGGGCAGCCACTGCATTCCTTGTCTTCAAGTGATGTTTCTCCATTTTTAAACTTTTTGTGCCATTTGTAAATGTTAACTACACTGAGAACATCATTTCCAAAAGCTGTTTTAATCATTTCATTTGTCTCCAAACACGCGTTGTTCCATTTCAGAGATTTATACATACTGTAAAAACACACGCTGCTTTTAAGTACTCCAAACAACTACTGACTCATGATAACAGATTTTGCTTCAGACTGCAGATGCCAGAGGGCAGGAAGATTCGCATATGTAAATGGTTATTTCTTATTTGCATTCATTTGTCCGTAGCAATAAAATTAGCAATACTTTTTGATCACTCCTCATATATATTATTATATATTATTTTTGTTACAATATTTTAAATAAATATACTAAAACTCCATTACTTTTGATATCCAAATGTACCCACACTTTTTTATATCAATTTGCACTCATGGTACCTACCAATGCAAAGCCACAATCATGCCTCAAAGCAATGAAAAGGTTAACCCTTTCATGCCCAAAATGTATTGAACTCCAATTATTTATTTATTTTTTTTTTTCAATCTTAATCTATTTAGAAGAGGTATAATTGATAC
This sequence comes from Bathynomus jamesi, assembly GCA_023014485.1. Classification (NCBI taxonomy): domain Eukaryota; kingdom Metazoa; phylum Arthropoda; class Malacostraca; order Isopoda; family Cirolanidae; genus Bathynomus; species Bathynomus jamesi. The sequence continues at coordinate 118,227 of JAJOZX010008009.1, read as the reverse complement.
CAAAAACCTTCATTTTCAATTTTATTATTATAGGAAGAAAATTACAAAATGGTCTTCTAAATAACCATTGGGCATATTAACTGTATAAATTCCTTGACAAATAATTTTTTTCTTTCCAAACAAAAACTTTTTTCCAAACAAATGTAGACATTCATAGAAACAAATTAACTCAGATGACTTATTTTTTATTATGATAATCTAGAAAACAGTTCCTTTGTGGAGTAAGACACAAACCTATTTTACATTTAGTACACATGACTTTAGTATGTGCATTTATGCACTTTCTGCATCTGTTTGGTTTAGCACTGTACTCGGGATAATGATTATAGCCATCTAGCCTAGCAGAGTCAGAAGGGTGTGCACCAGATTTTTTTCTCTTTTGGGGTTGATTTTCAGTAAAGCTTCTTCTAGACTTTACTGATTGACTGGATTGAAGTAGTCCATTAGCAATGTCGAGCTTGAAATCAACCAACGTCATCTTCTTCATTGTTGGGTAGAGAGTATAAGCGTCTGTATAGTAGCCAGCCATTGACAACACTTAGATCTAGTAGATAGAAAAAGATCCTCATATACCATTTTCTACTTTTATAATTCACACGATATAGCTCTATCAGCATATCTGAAAGGTCTACACCTCCCATGAATTGATTGTACTCTTTGATTGCAAACGGCCTTGGAATTTCAGTGTAGGCTTTATTTTTACTGTCCCATCTAGTACATGTGTCCATAGGCTCTACTCCAGCATAAGAGGACAAAATATGCACCAATTTATTGTCAAACCATTTTATGACAATGTCATTAGAGATAGTATCAATCATATAATCAAAGCTGCCTCGCCCATCTTTCTTCAGTTTAGTTGCTTCTGTAAGGTTACAGCCTCGCAGTCGATTAGGTCGAATAGTAGCAAGGGACCATATACCATCTTTTTTGAGCTGTCTACATAGTTCTATAGAACTAAACCAGTTGTCATAACACAATTTGTAATTTTTGTGCTTTGGTATGCCTTCTGCTAGTTTCTTCACAAATCCTGAAGATATTCCCAGACTTTTATCAATATCTGGGCATGAGTCTTTGCCAGTATACAAATAGAAATTATATATAAAGCCACTTCCACCAGCTCGTGAAATAACTTTGTATCCCCACTTACAGGGTTTTTGAGGATTGTATTGTTTGAAGGAAATTCTGCTCTTTGTAGGAATAATTTGCTTGTCTATAGTTTGATGCTCTTCTGGAGAGATTTTGAGACAATTTTGTCTAACTGATTCAAGTACTGGTCGAATTTTGAAACACTTATCTGAGTTAGGGTCATTTTTACCTGGAATTTCTGCATTATTATTGAAATGTAGGTATCTTTTTATTTCTTCAAATCTATTCCTTGACATAACATCTGCTACAGGAGCAAACCTAGAACCACTTTTCCAGAAAAACCGATAAGTGGGAAAATTAATTACACCACCATACAGCAAGATCCCTAAATATGATTTTATTTCATCCAAACTAATTTTTATTTCTTTGCCATCCCTTTGAAGAGCATACATATTCGTATGATCACAAATGTGTTGAATTAGTGTTTTATCAAAAAGTAAATGGAAGAAAAAAATTGGAGGTTTATCAAACCAAGTTTCATCAACCTGTAAAGAATCTTTCCACTGAACATTGTGTAAGAGTTCAAATCCCTTCTTTCTCCATTTTGGTGCATCAACTGACATATTAGGGGTACTGATTTTCTGTTGTTGTTGGGAGGGCAAAGCTGAATCATCATCACTACTGTCTGAACTTTCAATTTCGACAGTAACATTACTATTTACCTGTAGATGACTTCTTTCAGCCATAAATGTCTGTTTATGAGCTATACAATTTTCATATTCATCCTCATCATCAGCACTGAGTTCATTTTCCGATTCTAATGTAGGACATAAAATTAGTGAAACTGCTTCATTGATAGAGAAGACTTTCTTTTTTGGCAAGCATTTTTTGACCAGATGTTCATTTGTTCCACTAGGCCCTGGCTCATCCATTATCTGAAACAAGGAAAAATAATTCTATATATATATATATATATATATATACATATATACAGGGCGTCCCAAAAAAATGTACACACACTTTAACAGCTGATAGCTCAATTGATGTTTCTTTCTTTCCAAGTTAAACCCATTAGAATTAATAATGGCAGTCAGACTAAGCTTTGAACAAAGGAAATTCATTCTAAAATGCTACTGGAAGTGTGAAAACGCAGTTGAAGTGCAAAGACAGTTTAGGAGGGAGTTTCAAACAGATCCACCAACGCGACTTACCATCACTCGAATTAGAGATAAGTTTGAAGCCGATGGAACTGTTCAGAATGTCCACAAGAAGTGTTCCGGAAGACCACGGACATCGACAAGCCCCACAAAGCAAGAAAGAGTACTGGAAACGTATCACCAAAGTCCAAGAAAATCTGTGCGGCAAGCGAGTCGTGAGGTAGGAATTTCAGAATCATCTGTCCAACGCATTTTGAAGCGCTGTCAATGGAAAAGTTACATTCCAAGATTAGTCCATGCTATTAATGAAGATGATCCAGACCGAAGAGTGGAGTATTGCGAGTGGTACTTGGCACGATGTGGATGTGGATTGGACGAAGGGGTTTCGTAGAATACCCTCCGCGTTCACCAGACCTCACACCACTACACTTTTTTTTATGGGGATACTTAAAAGACAAAGTCTACGCTATAAAACCTGCAACAGTCGCTGAATTGAGAGCAGCCATTGAACGAGAATGCACACAAATACAAAACGAAATGTTTCGTGATGTTTGCGATTCCATTGCTTCGCGTTATCAGCAGTGCCTGGACCAGAACGGACGTCAGTTTGAAAACAGGCATTGACAAAACAATTAAATAATGTCTGTAGATTCTATTACATTTTGAAAATGAAATGTATTTTAATAAACACTGCCTTTATAATTATTTAAAGTGTGTATACATTTTTTTGGGACGCCCTGTATATGCTTTAGCCACTATATTTATGCAACGAAAGCACAAAGAATTCAATAAAATATTCTATGGAATCTGAGAGTAAAACTACATTTTGCGCAATAGATATTTGAATGACCATAATTTCACCGTGAGCCTAGTATAAAATTAAATATTTTTTTGCTTATAATGGTTATAGTATTACCTAACTGTACCCAATTACAACATAAAAAGCATAATAAAACTTATTTTAGCTGAAATATTTTATAATTTTACATATAATATATACAGTATGTGTAGACTCACCAGTTGGATGAAATTCTGAAGAAGAAAATTAGGGAAACCGCTTCATCGAAAAAGAACTTTTTTTTGGCTAGCATTATTTGATCAGATGTTCATTTGGTCCACTAGGCCATGGGGCATGAAAGGGTTAATACTATGCTACTTAGTGATTTAAAATTAAATCTGGCAACAAATATGAAGAATACTGTATTGATGGGGAACTGTTTCAATCTATTTGTATTATATACATGAACTGAAAACATCGTTTTAGATGTGGTTTTACTGCTTATTTATACCACACAAATAATATAACCAAGAATTCCAAAACAATATATTAAAAAAATTTATTCTCGCGCATGCACTGCTCCCATCAAGAAACTCTTCACTGCATTCATGAGTCTCCCATCAACCATATATATATGCTCAAGACTTGACACAGTGCTTCTCTATTCACTCCATCATACACTTTCTCAAGATCTATAAATGCCACGTATACCTTGCAATCCCTTTCACACATTTTCTCGATCATTTATCTTACTGCAAACACTTTATCTACACAGCCTCTTCCACCTCAAAACCCTCCTTGCTCATCACTCACCAAGCATTCTGTAATACCACAAACTCTTTCTGTCACTATCCTACCACACACCTTCCTCACTACACTCAACAGACTTATACTACTTTAATTCACTCCTTTTAGCTTTGTACAATGGAACAATTATTACTTTTTCTTAGTCTTCCGGCACATTCCCTATTGTTCATGCATATGCACCACAACCACTAATCTTTTTAAACCCCTGCTTAATCATTTCCCCATATATTCCATCCACACCTGCTGCTTTTCCAATTTTTCAGCGTGTGAACTACTGCTTTCACTTCACCCATGGTTAAGTTCTTAGGCACTCTATCGTGTGTCCTCCTCACACTGCCAAATCACACCATATTTATATCTGCACTCCTCTCATCTCTTCCACCAATCAAACCCTTGAAATATTCCTTCCATTTATTCTGTAGATCCGCATCTGCTGTGAGCATTGTTCCATTTTCATCCCTTACAATCAAACTTACTTCCTTGGTTTCATTCCTGCACTTCCATACCTCCTTCCGAAACAACTTTCAATTCTCTACATTATATTCATTCATCCTCCTTCCAAACTCATTATTTACCATTTCTTCTAACATACTCATCTCTAATATGAACCAGATTTATTTACCTCAATGTCAGTTTCATCCTCAGCAAAATCTAATATTCCCTCTTTGATAAAAACATCTTCAACTGGTTCATCTTTGATCTGATGAGTCTGAAATAAACACTTCATTAACTGTAATTATTACCATTTACACAATTTGTTTTATGGTTCAAGCAAAACTGTCTGGAACTCAATCATAATTAAAGCTTTAGAAAACTAATTTTTACTCTGAAAGTTCTTAATATGAAGCCACAAAATCTTGTGTTTATTCTTATTTTTTTAATGTAATCTTTCTGACTTAAATTAAATAAAGATACTTCTTACAAATCATCATGAATGCTGATTCGCTCATAGGGTAAATCCAGGTTAAATAGACAGATAAACAACACAGTCATGTCTTCAATTTACATAAAACTTGGTCTGGGGGCATTTTTTAGTGAAAAAAACATTCCCAAATTTTTTTGAAATCAGTCAATAAGTCAAAATTTAGGGTCAGGTCAAATTTTGACCAAATTGTGACCTAAGAATTTTTTAAATACCTATATCTCAGCTTCTAATTGTCATAGCTTAAACTTTATATGGATGGAAGCGGAATGAGCTCTAGTTTCCAAAAATGGTACTTTCATTTGGATAAATGAATTAAAAAAAATGCTTAATTTTGAAAAAAACAAAAAAATTCAGGATTTGACATTGAAGAGATCAATTTTTTTTAAATTTTATTGAAGAAAAAATGTTGCCTGAGCAAAGATCTACCATAATCAGCAATAAAAAGTTAGCTTATAGGCCATTATATAGCTTAAAACTTAATTTAATTAATGCTGGCTTTCTTCATTTTTTGTTTTTATTTTTCTATTTTCAGATTTTAATAACTATATACTGAAAGATACAGGTGTACCTAAATATCTACCTGAATAACTTAAAAAAATGCCATAAAATAAGAAATTATATTGTTGTGATCCTTTAAAAAAACAAAAAAAAGAATTTTCAATAATATTAAAAAAGTTACAGAACTTACAGCTTCTGTAAGTTATGGAGTTCTTCAAAAGGATCAGCTATTGTGTAGCAATGGCTACACCTTAACCTTTAACGACGGATGGACCTTAAGATCCACCAGAAATAATAATAAAAATTGTACTACAATGCCTCGTTTCTATAAATGTTTCTACATGTTTATAAAGGGTGATCCAGAGAAATGGGACCCAAAAGAAACCCCTGTAACTCTTAAAGTATAAGTCCTTTTATAAAATCATACGCATCATTCGAAAGAGGATAGTTACAAGTTTGTACAGGATTGTATAGGTTTTGACAATACAAGACAAGATAAGATACAAAACAAAATAAAAGTGTTAGTTAAAACTAACCCTTCAAGATGACTGCATGGACTGTGGAACAGCTGCGTTTCATAACTAAACAATAGTATGAGCATGGAAGAAGTGTAGTTTCAGCTCAAAGATCTTTCAAGACAAATTTTCAGATGTCAAATCACCTTCTAAGAGCTGAAACCACTTCTTCCATGCTCATAATATTGCTCAGTTATGAAACGCAGCTGTTCCACAGTCCATGCAGTCATCTTGAAGGGTTAGTTTTAACTAACACTTTTATTTTGTTTTGTATCTTATCTTGTCTTGTATTGTATTGTCAAAACCTATACAATCCTGTACAAACTTGTAACTATCCTCTTTCGAATGATGCGTATGATTTTATAAAAGGACTTATACTTTAAGAGTTACAGGGGTTTCTTTTGGGTCCCATTTCTCTGGATCACCCTTTATATAGATGTCATTTAGTTGTCGGGAAAGGAATCCAAAATGTGTATCATTTCAGTGACTAGTTACTAAAATATTTAGTTTTAAATAACAACAAAACCTATACATTCTGGTAACAAGAGTGATCGCATATGCTGCAGGCTCGTCCTTAAAGGGTTAATAAGAAGTCAACCTGGAATACTGGAATCTGTACCAGCACCAGCAGAAGAGGCTGTACTGCTACAAGAACTGTGTCCTTTACCAGTAAATGAAAAATCCTTTGAGCGCAGTAGTAGCTCATCTACAAATATTTCTACGGCTCCACCTGTTAAGGACATCTTTTTGGAAGATCCACAACATAATAAGGATATACTTAGTGATAAAATATTACCATATTTAGATGAGAGCCCCATAAAAACAGGTAAATATCTTTAAATAACCATATATTTATTTTTTATATAATTAATGAAATCTTTCAATAAACATATATTTAATTTTTATCCAATTAATAAACCAAATCTCAGTTAGACAACTGGGTCATTCCATGTCAACTCAGCCACAAAATGGCACTTTTTGCACTCACCCCTTTCAATTTTGCTCATACTTGGCACAATAGCAGATATACATGCCAAACTTAAATTCCCAAATTATTAGAGCTGACTGACCTTTGGTTACTGAGATACAAGGTCACAAAGTTGTGACATTTTGACCTTTTTTGCGTTAAATGACTATTTTCAAAATGGTGTAACTAAAAAAATATTAAAGCTAGAGCATTGATTTTGGTCTCATTTTAAAGCTCTTTAGTAGCCCCTTGTTTATTGTCTCTTGTTAAATATCTCTACTGTGAAAAATAAAAAAATCCCTTCAAAAGTTGACCTTTGACCTTGAATAAAAAAAAAATACCTTCTCCTAAAAAATTCAATTTTTTTACATTAATACCTTGAGTCATGTACAACAAAATCCCAAGAAGCTGTAAGTGGCTGATAACTAGTTCAATGTATAAAAAATAAATGAAGTTGGCATCATTCTTCAATTTTAGATTTTTTTTGTCAGTTCATTTATTTAAAAGTTCTGTTCTGATATAGTGTCAGTGAAGACTTAGTTCAACTTAACATTATTAGTTCAAAAACCTTTTTGTGACCTGTGCCAAAAGAAGTCTTTTAAAAGACAACCAGGGTTAAACCCCTCGACAGCCCCAAATCTACTGGAGTAGCGCTGATCCAAAGGCCCAACTAGTATATAAGTACTGTCAACTTTACAGAGTTGACTCCTGACTTCAAGTTAAAGTTAATTTATTTTTACTAAATACATGTATAAAAATTTATTTAATAATTCATTAATTGTTCATTGTTTTCTTTTCAGGATTTTCTTTGTGCTTTTGTGATTTCAGAGTACAAACATGGAACATTTAAAACTGAAACAGAAGTGTGCTGATCCTTTGCTGCGTCACAAAGGTCAGTGTCGAAAGAAGAGTTTGAGAATTGTACCACAGGAACTTGTAAATAAGTTTCCCGATCTGCACTTAACACTACATCACAGACTTTGTAAGCAGTGTAGAGAACATCTTGAGTCCTTGCCTGAGAAAGGAATAGGCACTTTGAATTCAGACATAAATGATGATTCTTCTTGTAGTAGTGAACCACCTGAAGATCTTGAGAAAATTGAAAATGTTGACAATAGTGATGCATCAACTTCAGAGCAAAACCATGAGATGTGTACTTTGAATGCTTCTTTTGTTTCAATTGGTGAATCACCCATAAAAAAGAGAAAGCTTGTAGAGCAAAAGTCATATGGAGCTAAAAAACTAAGCAAGGTGACAGAGACAGTTAAGAAGAGAATGGAAACAGTTGCAGGAAAAGAGATTTCTGACTCACAATTTAAGGAGCCATCTGGAGATGTAGACTGTTTAGAAATAATAAATCAACTCAAGGAAAAATTCAAAAATGAAAATACTAAAAGAAGTGATAAAATAAAAATCCTCACTGTATTGCCCAAAAGTTGGAGCATTAGGAAAATTGCTTCAGAATTTAACACAACAAGGCATACAGCATCTATTGCTAAAAAAATAGTTGAAGAAAAAGGTGTCCTTTCAGACCCAAATCCAAAGGGTGGGAAAAGAATTAAACAGGATACTGTTGACGCTATTAAAGCATTTTATCTTTCAGAAGACATCAGTAGAACAATGCCAGGAAAGAAAGACTATTGTAGTATCATTGACAATGAAAGAGGAAGGATACATTTGCAAAAGCATCTTTTACTTTGCAATTTAAAAGAAGCCTATCATATTTTCAAAGAAAGAAATCCTTTGGTTAAGGTGGGATTCAGTAAATTTGCAGAATTGCGTCCAAAGCAGTGTGTTATTGCTGGAGCAACAGGAACTCACTCAGTATGTGTCTGTACAATTCATCAGAATGCCAAACTTATGTTTGTAGGAGCTGAATTAGAAAAACTAACTGCAAATGATGACACACCTATTAAGAATGTACGTCATTGTGTTGCCTTTATGGAATGCAATCCTGCCTCACAGAAATGCTGCCTCAGACAATGTGAACAATGTGGAGATCCATCAGATTTAAAAAACAGACTACTGGACATATTTACAAACAACTTCATTGATATCATAAATTTTAAAAAGTGGACCAATACAGATCGGTCAAATCTTGAATCAGTAGAACTGAATACAGATGAATATATTGACCAATTCTGTAACCAACTGAAAGAATACCAGATACATGACTTCAAGACAAAGATGCAAGCAACTTATTACCGTGAAACAAAAATGTCTTTGAAAGATGGTGAGGTCCTTGCTGTGTGTGATTTTGCTGAAAATTATTCCTTTATTCTTCAAGATGAGGTTCAGAGCTTTCACTGGAACAATGAGATGGCTACTCTACATCCATTTGTTATTTACTATAAAAAGGAAGATGAGATTGCTCACCTTAGCTTTGTTATTATTTCAGAGTGTAACATCCATAACACAGTTGCTGTACATTTGTTTCAAAAGCATCTGATAAAATTCCTAAAAGATAATATCTCATCCATCGGTTCCATCCACAAAATAATTTACTTTTCAGATGGGTGTGCAGGACAGTATAAGAACTGCAAAAACTTTTTGAATCTTTGCCATCACAGAGATGATTTTGGAATTGAGGCAGAATGGAATTTTTTTGCAACAAGTCATGGAAAGGGACCCTGTGATGGTGTTGGAGGCACAGTTAAGAGATTAGCTGCAAAAGCTAGTCTACAACGACCTTATGATGAACAGATCCTTACTGCAGAACAGTTATATACATTTGCAAGTGAAAATATTGTAAATATAAAATGTCATTTTTCAACCAATAAAGAGCATGAAGAGGAAAGCCAACTTCTCCAAGAAAGACACTCAACTGCAAGGACTATTGCTGGTACACAGAAATTACACCATTTACAGCCAGTTTCATTGACTTCTCTTAAGGTTAAACATTATTCATTATCAGATTATTCAAATATTGAGAAAGTTACTGAAAAGGAAGAAGTTGTGACTGAGGAGAAAATACATGGTTTTGTTACTGCTGCATATGATGGCCATTGGTGGGTGGCATATGTGCTGGAAAAGATACCAGAGAATAGAGAAGTAAAAGTCACATTCCTTCATCCTCATGGCCCAAACCCATCATTTGTGTATCCTGGTCGACCAGATGAATTAATCTTACCATATTCAGATATTCTAACACAAGTTGAGGCATCTACTACTAATGGACGAACATACAGGATTTGCAAAGAAGTTACTTTGAAGGCATCCAAAGCTTTGGCAGATCTACAGCACAGAAAGGTAAGAATTCAAAATTAAAATGGTCATGTAACTATATATACACTGCATACATTTTAAGTTGTGATAAATGGAAATCAATGAGCACTATACCTATACATATTGTATGTACATTTTAATATGTTACTTGTATTTGTTAATTAGGTAGCTATCTAGGTATACATTAAAAATTGTTTTCTCTTCTAGAAATCACAATAAATTGGGTGGCCCACAAGAATCTTGTCAACTACTGAAAACCATCACATACATGCACAACATACAGGTGAGGTGGGTAAAGAACAAATATTTAAAAATAAGCATTTGCTTGTTTGTAGAAGGCTGCAGATAGTATGTAGATATGGGTTGTATTTGTAAGAGATTGAGCTGACCTTAGACAAAAATGGTTACTGACATACAAGGTCACAAAGTCATGACTTTTTGACAATTTTTGTATAAAATGACTTTTTTCAAAATGTTGCTTGAATTCATTATTTTTTATACATTGAACTAGTTATCAGCCACTTACAGCTTCTTGGGATTTTGTTGTACATGACTCAAGGTATTAATGTAAAAAAATTGAATTTTTTAGGAGGTATTTTTTTTTTATTCAAGGTCAAAGGTCAACTTTTGAAGGGATTTTTTTATTTTTCACAGAAGAGATATTGCTCTAGCTTTAATAGTTTTTTAGTTACACCGTTTTGAAAATAGTCATTTAACGCAAAAAAGGTCAAAATGTCACAACTTTGTGACCTTGTATCTCAGTAACCAAAGGTCAGTCAGCTCTAATAATTTGGGAATTTAAGTTTGGCATGTATATCTGCTATTGTGCCAAGTATGAGCAAAATTGAAAGGGGTGTGTTTTAGGTGGCTGACTTGACATGGAATGACCCAACTAACATACATTACATATACACTTTAATAATATTTGTATCTCAATTGTAATTTTATGTAATTCTTCATAGCTGGATTAATGTCACAGCAAACACAAAAAAAGGCCACCTCAAAATTTCAGGCAACATCAGGAAAAGTTAGAAGTAGAGAATCCACCTAAATTTAATGCTTAATTTACTAACAACTTAGATTTTTATTCATTTTTTTTTTTTTATAATTTTACGTATGAAAATGTCATGTAAGAGCTTAAAGACAAATTTATTTCTACAACTGATCGCAAGATTAAACTACAAATTATATCTTTATATCCATTTTCAATTGAAAAAAACAGCAGAATTCTTTGAAACTTCTATGTATATGGTGAGAAAAAGTCGGAGTTTGCAAAAAGAATATGGTATATTAATGCATGTTCCGAGTATGTCGAAAGGAAAGGTCATAACCAGTGAAGTGAAGAGGATTATAAGAGAATTTTACGAGAGCAATGATTATAGCCAAATGTGTCCGGGAATGAAGGATTATAAATTTACTATTAATGAAAAGGGAGAAAAAGTGAAGATGCAGAAGAGATTGATACTATGTAATTTACGTGAATTATTCAGAGAATATATAAAAAATTAAGCTAATCCAAAAATCAGATTTAGCTCTTTTGCAAACTTAAGACCTTCTTGGTGTGTACTATCAGGTCAGAGTGGTACACACTGTGTGTGTATGTACATACCATCAAAACCCAAAGCTGCAGATAGCAGCTTTGGGGATTAAAGATTTAGACTACAAAAGGCTGATGGCCTTATCAGTCTGTAACATTAGATGAAGATTGTATGATGCACAAATGTAAAAAATGCCCCCGTGAGGGAGGTGTTAAACAATATTTAGAAACTTTAGATTTTATGTTTAATGCAGAAGAAATAACTTATAAACAGTGGGTGTGTGTGGACAGCTGCATGATTAAAGACAAAGTTGAATCTCCACAAGATTTTGTGGAATCATTGAGTAAAAATATTACAAAACTAACTAGGCATCATTTCACAAACAAAAGCCAATCCAATTACTTTAAAGAGCTAAAAGAAAATATGAAAGAAAATGAAGGCATTCTTGTAGGGGACTTCACAGAAAATGTTTCTTTTATTGTTCAGGATGCAGCACAAGGGTTTCACTGGGGAACTTTCCAGTGTACCATGCATCCTTTCGTATATTATTATAAACTTGGCGAAAAAATTTATCAAAGTTATTGTTTTATTTCTGATTGTCGTAACCACAGTACAATGCTAGTATATTCCTTTCTAAAAAACTTATACCTAGTATTGGTGAGCAGCATCCAACTTTATCAAAAATTCACTACCTTACTGATGGCTGTGCATCCCAGTATAAAAATAAATTAAACTTTTTGAATTTATGCCACCACAAAGCCGATTTTGGAATAGATGGAGAATGGAATTTTTTTGCTATGTCGCACGGAAAGAGTGTGTGTGACAGAATAGGTGGCAATGTGAAAAGATCAGTTGCAAAAGCCAGTTTACAACGACCGATTGATAATCAAATTTTAACTCCCAAAGACTTTTTTGAATTTTGCTCAACTAATTTAGATTCCACAATAATTTTTTTTCTGTATCCAAAAATAAAGTTACAGAAATAGAAAATTCCCTACAAGAGCGTCTCAATTTACCGATTATCCCAATTAAAGGTACCCAAAAATTACGTAGATTTATCCCTTTGTCAGCAAACACTTTAAAAGTATATTCGTTATCTAATAGCCTTCAGTCAGAAGAAATAAGAAAAATTGTTAGTGGAGAAGTAGATCATGATGGAGAAGCCAGTGATATCGAAAGAGAGTTAAGCAATAAAAAAATATAAGTAGGCTCTTTTGTCGGTTGTGTGTACAAAAAAGAATTGTGGTTAGGACTGGTTGAGTCGTATGATGCAGAATATGATGATTATTTGATTAAATTTCTTTATCCTTCAGGAATAGCGCCCTCGTACATTTTTCCTGCAGAAGACAATATTTGCCCTGTTCCCCCCTGAGAACATATTTGGAACAGTTGAGTCAAGTTTAAGAGGCGGAACAAGGATACAGTATGTCTTCCCAGCTCAAGATTTAGAAAATTTCTCAAGAAAACTTAAAACAAATTAGCATATATGTATGAAGTTAGCACTTAGTATGTATGTAGAATGTAGAGAGTAGATACGTATTTAAATTATAATTACAAATGCTAAGTATATCCTCCTTATATTGTTATCCTACTATTTAATATGTTTAGTTTCATTAAATAAATTTTTGATGATGAAATTCTGAAAAAATTAAGAAAGCCAGCATTAATAAAATTAAGTTTTAAGCTATATAATGGCCTGTAAGCTAACTTTTTATTGCTGATTATGGTAGATCTTAGCTCAGGCAACATTTTTTCTTCAATAAAATTTTTTTTAAATTGATCCCTTCAAGGTCAAATCCTGAATTTTTTTTGTTTTTTCAAAATTGTTTTTTTTTTTATTAAATTATTCCAATGAAAGTACCATTTTTGGAAACTGAGCTCATTCTGCTTCCATCCATATAAAGTTTATTAAGCTACGACAACCTGACCCTAAATTTTGACCAATTTTCAAAAAAAATTTGGGAATTTGTTTTTTTTTCACTAAAAAACACCCTCAGACCAAGTTTTGTGAATATTGAAGATTCATTTGTGTTATATCAGCACTTCTACCTGTCTATTTATCCTGGATTTATCCCTTAAAAAAGAAAAGCCATTTGTTCTAGGATTGGCAAAACCCCGGGTTTTATTGAAAAACCCTACCTGAGCTTTTCAGTTTTTTTTTTTTTTTTTTTTACTGAGCTTTTTGGGGGTTTTCTGGCTTTTTCATATTTTCAATAGGAAAATAGTATAAGAATAGAGCTGAATAACTGAGTTTATTATAAAAATAACTATTTACCACAAGTTATATTTTCATTGGGCGGTTAAGTATACGTTTTGCTTGAAATTAAAATGCTCAAATAATTAATGTTTGTAATATCTCAGTCAAGTTGTATGAATGTGGAATCTTTTATTGATCCATATTTTAGTATATTTCAGTAATGAGTACTGCGCAAGAATTAATTACATTATTTTATTAGTGACTAGTGACTCATTGATTTATTTTTTAAAAACCCTAAAAAAAAAAAAACTGAAAAAACCCAGTTGTAGGGGTTTTACACGCTTTTTTTTCAGGTGGATTTTCCTGGGAAAAGAAACACCACCAGGGACAACTAGGTTGGGTCCAATCAGGCCAACCCTGATTTGTTCCCACTTATACTTTACCTCACATTCATCAATGATATTTTTGCGACAAAGTCTCTCTTCTTCACAATTTTTTTCGCAGGAATCTATTTCTTCTTCTTTGATTTCAACTTCAGTTTTAATAAAATTTCCTTTTTCCAAATCTAGTTCTCTTTCATCCATTTCTATTTTAAAACTCACGATGCGGCAAATGATCGTAACAGAGAAATTTTTTTTCAACTTTCACCACCTTTATTTTGACAGAAAATATTACCCTGAAATTATAGTTGGTAGATATTAATAAGCAATGGGTTTATGCACTAAATCTCATAGATGCTGTATGGGCCTAGGCCAAATGCAGTTCTTAACCCATTAGTGGGTAGAATTTCCTACCCACAAAATTGTTTGTCATTATTGCATCACTTTTTCTCGTATTTGCGCAATCTCTGGTACGAGTCATTGATATGACAATCTTTTAGTGTGTGTCGTATCAATAACTCATACTGAAGGTCGCGTAAATAAAAGAAAAAGTTGCACGATAATTACGAACAATTTTGGCAGTAGGAAATTCTACAAGTAGACACTAATGGGTAGGGTGGTCCAAGATAGTATGGTAAAACTTCAAACTTTAAAACGTCAATCTCCTCGAGGCTGCTCTTGTTATACTGTGCAATAGTAACACGCAAAATTTTGAGCAAATTAGAGCAAATTGAACATTTTTCATACTAGAATTATATTGGTTTGGGTTATTTATTAATTGTTAAAATTAACCCTGGCATCGCGACAACTGGGTCATTTAATGCCAAATGTCATAGTCAAAAGTAAATAAAAATATAAAAACACTAAAAATTAAAAAGAAAAACAAATGGAGAAAAATATCAGCTAAAATTTGAGGCCAGCTTCCTCAATAAAATAAAAAATCCCACTCCTGGGGAAAGTCACATCGGGTCCAAGCATCTGGGAGAGGAGGTATCCTGGGCATCCTGGCATCCTGGGATACAACCATGGCCCAACAAGATCTGTGATCTCCCACATCTTATTTGGGGCAGTGTTCTCCTACCTCCTCTCTGCCAGAGAATCTAAGACAGATACACACACCTCTGACAACAGCGGACAGGTGCAGGGTGAGACACAGCCACCTCTGCCACCTCATCATTGCCCTGCACACTAATGTGTGCAGGGACCCAGCCAAAATTGACCACACAGCCACAATGCCCAATTAAAATCAGCCACTCTAAAATATCTACAACAATAGGGTGCTGACTAGTTAAAGGCTCAAGAGCCATAAGAGCTCCTCTTGAGTCACTAAAACTAGTAAAATGCCTCCCACCACAATTAAATACATTCTTTAGGGCTAAAAGAATGGCTGATAACTCAGCAGTAAAAACAGATGCTGAGGCAGGGAGACTGCCCCAGCAGCTAAATTCAGGAAAGCCAACTCCAAACCCGACACCAACATCAGATTTGGAGCCATCGGTAAAAACAGGCACTGAGTCCATGTGGTGGGAAGTATGGTCTAAAAACATATTTCTTAAAATAAGGTCAGCCATCCTCCTTCGTACCAATAAAATGCCAACAGAACCTCACCTCTGGCAGTACCCAAGGTGCATGCTTCGGTGGTGCCACAGGACAGACTGGGACCCGTGGGAGGGAGAGGTCAGCCACCACCAATCTCACCCTAAAACCAAAGGGTCAGGGAGATTTGGGGGTGGGCTTCATAAAAATCATTAAAACATTCATTATGGTAAAAATATTAAAATAAATGGGTGAATCAGGCAGTTACTGCACTTGATAAAAACCTCTGGCTATCAGAGATCAGCAATGGAGGTCCAGGGGCAGCTCCCCAGCATCCACAAGGAGGGTAGAGATGGGAGAGGAGCAAAAAGCACCCATGGCCAGACAAACACCATGATGCACAGCATCTAAAATTTTAAGTCAGGCCAGTCATCAAGGTGTACACCTCAGCCCTGTACTCCAATTTTAATAAAACTAAGGCAGTGTGTAGCTGTAAAGGAATCGCCCTCTCAGCACCCCAGGTGGTGCGCGCCAGGACCTTTAGGAGATTTAAGGATCTCATGCAGGAAGCTTTGAGAGAGTGGAGGCAAAGAGCCTGGGTAAGCCTTCAGTCAAAAATTAGCACAAGGAAGCGCACTTCTTCAACACAAGAAATTCTGTGACCATACAGAGAGAGGTCAGGGTCCAAATGTACACCACAAATGCAACAAAAATGCATAGCAATGGTCTTAGACTGGGAAAACCAAAAACCATGTTTGTTCACCCACAGTGAGATGCAGTCAATGGCTATCTGCATTCATCACTCTGCCACTGATATTCATGAAGTGGCGAACCAGATAGCCAGGTCATCCACAAACATTCTGTTAGACACCCACAGGGCAAGGATGATACAATGTCATTTATTGCTAGAGCAAAGAGGGTGACACTCAATATGCTGCCCTGAGGGACACCCTCCTCCTGTATGGTAGCAGCAGAGAGAGAGAGAGGTTCCCAATTTGACTTGGAACCTACAGTTATGGAGGAACTCCTGCACAAACTTAGGCAGGTGACCATGCAGGCCAAATTTGTGCAGCTGCTGGAGAAAATGGTATTTCCAGGTTGTGTTGTAGGCCTTTTCCAGGTCAAAAAAGATTTGTAAAGTGTTGTTTAGAAGCAAAGGCTTCACAAACTGAGGACTCCAGCCTCAGTGGTGAACGCATTCTGTGGAAACTAGACTGAGTCAGGAACAGGAGACCTTTTCTTTCCAGGTGGTACATTTTGCCAGACATTTACCATTTTCTCCATAACCTTACAGAGGCACAACATGAGGGCAATGGGATGGAAGCTGGTCAGAAGGGAGTGATCCTTACCTGGCTTAGGATGGGGATCACTATTGTCAACCACCAACTGTCTAGAAATACCCCTTCCTGCCAAATTCTATTGAAAGGGTCAAGTATAAACACCATTGTCCCACCACGAAGGTGGCACAACATGGCATAGGGGCAGAGCTGGGCAATAAATACATTGAATGTATTTAAATACTAAATACTAAATACATGGGAGAAATGTATTTAAATACTAAATACTAAATACATTTTACGAATGTATTTAGATACTAAATACAAAATACATCAATTGTATTTAAATACATTTGTAAATACATTTTAAATACATACAAATTTTAACATATGCATTCACTAATTCATGTTTTGATAAATTTCTACTTTAGGGGACACGGTGAATTTCGAAATAAATACACCACTCGATAGATCAGACGATTTTAAAAGCTTTTTCATCAATGAATTTTTCATCCCAAATTGGATTGATTGCAACGAGTTAGTTACACAGGCCCACTTAAGGCAGAGCCGTTTTGTACGATTATTCAGTCAATTTCAAGATATTTTTTTATGTCTAAAAAAACACTTACCTTCAGATGAGTGTACAGATTCATTGTAGCATTGCTTGCAGCAGAGACTTCGTATTTACACAGCAAGCAGGTGCACTTTACCTTATTACCGTCTTTAGATTTAATTTTAAAGTATTTTCCATCAAACAGAGGGTGCACTAAATTATCTGCAGATATATCACTGTTTGATTCACCGGATTTGCTTGTTGAAGCCATGACACGCACATGATAAAGAAATCAACCGCTTTCGACTAAGAGTGGCACACAACTGATTGAACTGACACGTTGAAACATGAACCATGCTGTACTACACTGTCGACGAGTCGTACTGTGCTAGTACAGAACGTGTATTAAACCAGTAAAAGTATTTACATTTTTATATTTTGAGTATTTAAATACTCATTAAAGTATTTAAATACTATATTTAAATACATATATGTTTTAAGTTCAAAAGATCGCAAGAAACTGTTCGATAACGGGCATCTATTTGTAAGAGAAACGGCAAATGCGCAAAGAACAATTTGGAAATGCAATCAGTATTACAAAGTTAAATGTCCTGCACGCATTCATACACAAGATGACTCAATTATCAAGAGAATTGGAGAACACACTCATTCAGCTAATATAGCTCGTGTTGAAGCATCCATGGCTATCAACGAAGTTAAAAAGAGAAGCCAAATACTCAAGATTGTACTCATTCTATTGCAACACAAGTTTACGTTGGGGTTTCTCAACCAGTCATCGGCCAGATGCCCAAAATAGAATCAATGAAGAGGACAATCAGAAATGTCCGGAATAAAGCGGGACAAGTCCCACCTAATCCAGCTACTTTGAATGATCTGAACATACCTCCCGAGTTTAAAGTGACACATTCAGATAAACCATTTCTTTTGTTCGATAGCAATGATGGTCAAAATAGAATTTTGATATATACAACTAAGCAAAACTTAAAATTTTTGTGCGATTCAAGTTGCTGGTTTGCCAACGGAACTTTCAAGACAGTCCCTGCTCTTTTTGAACAGCTATATACGATACATGGTGTCGTACATGGCGATGTCATTCCATTAGTTTATGCATTATTACCCGAAGAAATGAAGATTGCTACAACAGGTTATTATCTGAATTGAAGAATTTAGAGCCAAATTTGTCTCCTACAATGATTATGAGTGACTTTGAACTTGCTGCAATCAATGCCTTTCATTCTGCCTTCCCAGATTGTATACAAAAGGGATGCTTCTTCCATTTCAACCAATGTATTTTTCGAAATATTCAAACAAATGGATTACAGCAAAGGTACGAAACGAATGCTGAATTTGCACTGAAAATGCGAATGCTACCAGCGCTTGCATTTGTTCCGGTTGAAGATGTAATCCGATATTTTGAGTTTGTGCGCGATAATAAAATTTTCCTCCCGAAGTGCAACCAGTTATTGACTACATAGAAGATACTTGGATAGGCCATCTAGATCGTCGTCTGAATCGTCGTCCTCCTCGATTTGCCATTGGATTATGGAACTGCTTCGATGCAGCAATAAATGGCGACAAAAAAATAAACAACTCATGCGAAGGATGGCACAGATCTTTCCGTCAGTTAATTATGTCCTCCCATCCAAATATTTGGAAGTTCCTGAAGGCGCTAAAAGATGAACAATGCAGAAACGAGGCCAAAATTGAACATTATATCGCCGGCAAAGAACCTCCTCGTCCCAAGAAGAAATATAGAGGCATTACAGAAAGAGTACAACGCATTGCAAATGATTTTGAAAATCGCGGAGTTCTGGAATATTTACGTGGCATTGCTCACAATTATGAGTTTTAATCTAAATATTTCTTTCTATGGTTTTAATTAAATTTACAACTTTTTTGTTGTACATATTTTTTATATAATTTTTATTTTTAGTTCTATCTTAATTTACTATATGAGCCTATTTTTAAATGCATCTAACATTCTGTGAATTAAATAAACCAATTTCCTGTTCGATTTTCAAGAAGTTATTCTTAATAAAAGTATCATTTTTAACTTATTATTAGCTTAAGGAGACCAGCCGCTTCATTTTAAGAAAAATCGAACATTTATGGAAAAAAAATTTATCGCTCAATGTGGGAGAAGAAGTGTTCATTTAGATTGCCAGACACAATAAAAGCAAAATACGT
This sequence comes from Bathynomus jamesi, assembly GCA_023014485.1. Taxonomy (NCBI): domain Eukaryota; kingdom Metazoa; phylum Arthropoda; class Malacostraca; order Isopoda; family Cirolanidae; genus Bathynomus; species Bathynomus jamesi. The sequence continues at coordinate 98,580 of JAJOZX010008009.1, read as the reverse complement.
GTAAGTTAAATAGTTATACGCAGTTACCCTCCACCCTCGCTTGCGAAAAAATACCCCTGCACTTCTGACTGACTTGCGGGGCAAAGATTTCTCAAAAATTACACATTTTTCCCATAAAAAACAATGAAATACAATAAAAGTTATCCTCGTTTTTCCAAATTTAATGCTAGAATAAAGGCTAATTGTCAACCGATCAAGTTTTGACTCACTCCAAAAGTGTATATGGGAAGCTCTCACGTTAGCGGTAATTGGCAACTGAAGCTGATGCGAGATGCTACGTTTGTCGGTATGTACTAACAAACGCCACAAGAAAATAGAGGCTAACTACAACTTCACATACACACATTCTATACCGAAGTGGCCGGTTTCCTTAACTTAACTTATATAACTTATCACTGATGATGATCCTTCCACACAATGATATTTCCGCACGATGATCTTTCACATGATGATCTTTCTGACGATGATCTTTCTGACGATGATCTTTCTGACGATGATATTTCCCACGATGAAAATTCTGGGAATCACTCTGGAGAGCAGCCATGATGAGGCTATCCATGAGATACTTCACAGCCTCATCAACCATGGGGAAAGTCATTCACCCACAGGTGTAAGGTGCCCAACTCCAAAAACCAGCACCAGTCAGCCTTGTCCAGGCACCACTTTGTGAGTCAGGAAACTGGTGGACTTCCCGCAGCACTTAAAATAACTGGGAAGTGATCACTGCCACGAAGGTCAGCAACCACCTCCCAATGAAAAGAGCAATGTCGGGTGCATATTCATAGGTCTATCACAGTGTAGGTTCCTGTCTTAATATGGAAGTGTGTAGGGTCACCAGTGTTTAAAATATAAAGATCCCAATCATTGAATATAGAGGCGAGGAGGTCACCCCCAGGGTTGGAGATGGCATCTCTCCACAAAGGATGACAGCAGTTCAGACTGCCAAGAATAATGTAGGGGCATGGGAGCTGGCTTAGTAGTCCCTCAAGATCACCATATTGCACAACGGGGTTAGGAGGCAAGTACAGGGAACACACTGTGTACCATCGTATCAGAAAAATCTCCCAGTAACAACCTGTAGTGGTGATCTGATGGGTAAGGTGGTGAAGGATGGCAGAGCCACCATGACATCCACCGGCTGGATCAGGAGTCTAGTGGAGAATGGTGTACCCCCTGGGGCTAGGATAACCCTTGAAGAAGGGCCTTTCCAGAATTGCTCTTACCCAAGGTTGCCTTTAGAGGCAAGTGGTATCTTGGAGATGGAGGAGCATTTTGTTGTATCTGGGTTAGTGGTGGACTAGATGTCAGTTTTTCAATATCCGCGGATGCAGTTTTTTTTTTTTTTTTTTTTTTTTAAATATCCATGGATACAGACGCAGGTATTTAGTTAATCTATCGATATATCAGGTCATCCCATAAGTAATGTCATTTTTTACGATAGATTAAATTTAAACTAGTCCTACTCGGTTTAAGCATAAATTTTCCAAAGGTTATATTTAAGAGGAGATCTATCGTGTTTCGCTACACACTTTACAGACCTTGACCAGTGAAGACGTGTGTTTTGCTTTATGTGAACCCCTCATAAACATTAGGGTGGTCCACAGAATGGGGTAAAAAATCGAAGTTCAATTTTCTTTCCTCCCAGGCTATAATCTGGTTCCTTTTAGCTAAAAAATATTTCATGTAAAATTTAAGGCAAATCGAATAACTTTTAGGGGTGGCTCAAAGCTGTTTTTTGTATACCATTATGCCCTTTATTAATATAGTGAATAATTAAAAGAAACATTATTTACAGATACATTAACTAATGATTATTTTTCTTTCAGATAGATTTATTAAATTTACAGGTTTTGCAATGTCAAATAAACGTACATTTTACTTAATGAAAAAGTCAGAGGAAACAATCACTGGAGCCAAGCTGCCTTCCCGTGGCCAGGTCCTCTGCATGTTCCTCCACCATCATCAAGTCTTGAAGAAGGAGATCAAACCTAGTTCAGAAGCTGTTTTTGAAGAATTGCGTCTCTTCTGGGAGAGAGCCCGAATCCCTACTCAAAGGAAAGACCACATTCTTCACAAAATTCAGGCTCTACACTTGGAGTGGAAAGCGATTAAGAAGAATGCTGGGAGGAAAAGCAACTCTCAGTTAGAAAAAGAGAAAACCTTTCAGGAAGAAATGGAGAACCTATTTGATGTCGCCCATGCTGATTGCCTTTACCTTAATCAAAAATGAAGAAGACCAGCAGTTCTTGATCCAACTAAGGAAAGCGGGACGAGTGGGATCAATGGTCTCTGCAGATATGGTGACTGACAAGGCAGAAAAGAGAGCTGCTGAGAAGCAAATGAAATTGGTAAATAGGAAGCGGAAAGCTGAAGAAGAAAAATATGCTGCTTCACAGGAAGTTATGCTAGATCAGGGAAGTTGTTCTTCTGAGTCTTTATGTGAGTCAGAAAGAGAAGATGAAGATTACCTTATTAATCCCCCATCTACCAGCGGACCAACTCCACCAAAGAAAAAGGCAGCAAAGAATATCATATCTCGTGAATTGGCTGCTGCTCTGGACAGGACTGGCATCAGTGACAGGAGGGCCACCTTTGTATTAGCTGAAACTGCATCTAGCCTTGGTCAAGATCTTTCAGAGGTGAACATCTCTCGTTCTTCAATCAAAAGGCACTGAGAGAGGCATTGAAGGCAAATAACCCATGCCATTAAAGCTAGCTTTAGTCCAAGTATTTCGATTGTCCACTGGGATGGGAAGTTGATCCCTAATCTACTTGCCAAGAATGAAAAGGTAGACAGACTCCCAGTCCTTGTCTCTTCAGTTGAATCAGGTGATTCAAAACTGCTTGGTGTTCCCAAACTACCAAGTGGAACAGGGGAAGCTCAATCAGCTGCAGTGTATAATCTTCTTTCCGAATGGAACATAGATAAGTCAATAATCGGAATGTTATCAGATACTACAGCATCAATTACAGGAACAAACAGGGGAGCATGCGTTCTTCTGGAACAGAAACTTGGTCGACCACTCTTCTATTTTGCCTGTAGGCATCATTGCATGGAAGTCATGTATGGAGGAGTGTTTGAAGCAGTCCATGGTTCATCTTCTGCCCCTGAGCCACTTTTGTTCAAAAGGTTCCAATCTATGTGGGACTACATTGATTTAAAAACCTTCTCTACATCACAGGATGATGATGAGATGAAGGAGCAAGTTGATCCTTTCAGAAATGAAATAATTGCCTTTGCCAAAGAACATCTGGCCACTGGAAATTTTGAGATGACTATAGAGAGTTTTTGGAACTTTCTTTGATCTTTCTTGGTGAAAAAATTGAAAGTTACACATTCAAACGTCCTGCTGGCACGCACTATGCAAGGTGGATGGCTAAAGTTATCTATGCCATCAAAATGTGGCTTTTTCAAAATCAAATCACCCTGACTCCTCGAGAAGAAGGACCTGAAAACCCTTACCCTTTTTGGAGTCCTAATCTACTTAAAAAGCTGGATCACTGTTCCTATTCCATCACAAGCTCCGAAGAATGATCTGGATCTTATCCAAAAGTTAAAGGACTATCATGACCAGAAAGTGGCCAAAGCAGCTCTCAAGAAATTTGAAAACCACCTATGGTACGTATCAGAAGAGCTGGTGGCCCTTGCTCTCTTCGATCAAACTGTTGCACCAGACACCAAGGGAATCATGGTCCAGTGTATGAGGGAAAAGGAGGGGTCATTAGACTTCTCAAAGAGAAGAAGACTCAAGGAATGCAAAGCAACACTGAAATTAGAAACTCTTGCCACAAAGAACTCATTAAAGCTTCTTAAGGCCCTACCGATCAATATTTTTTCTTGATGACCCCAGCACCTGGGAGGAGAATGAAAACTTCCAAGAAGCTAAAAGAATCATAGGAAACATCAAAGTAGTTAATGATCATGCTGAAAGGGCAGTAGCTCTCATTCAGACCTTCAGCGGAACTCTGACGAAAGGAGATCAACAACTCCAGTTTCTCTTAAGTGTGGTGGATGAGCACCGAAAGAGGTTTCCTGATTCTAACAAGTCCACAATCTTAGCTGGGCAACAATGAGTGGCCTGGTCAGCCATGATACCCCCGCCAACAAGCGGATAATACCCATATATATGGGGGGGGACCCAGAAGCCATGAATGTGGACTTCTAGGGGTAGTTGAGCCACCTCTAAATATTAACCGATTGAACCCAAATTTTGCTCAGAGAAGTTTTTTGGGAAAAGGAACCTAATGAAACCCTGGGAGGAAGAATTTAAAATACTTCCATTTTGTGGACCACCCTAATAAACATGGCGGTATCAGAAGAGCATATCAGGCATATAATGCTTTACGAGTTAAAAAAAGGGAATAGTACTACTGAATCAACGCGAAACATTCAGGACATTTATGGCAACAATATTCTGCATGTGAGGAAATGTCAAAGATGGTTTCAAAAGTTTAGGAATGGTGACTGCTGTTTGACAGATGCAGCACGCTCTGGACACCCTGCTGAGTTTGATGATGACCTGCTGTTAGCCGCACTTGAAGAAGACTGTTCAACAACTGTCAAAGAATTGGCCCAGAAACTCAATTCATCCCCGTCCACCATCCATCAACATTTGCGACAACTCGGGAAAGTGCCTAAGTTAGGAAAATGGGTGCCACATGAATTGTCGGTCGACAATCTGTGGGTGCGGGTAAACATTAGCATACCCTAGCTCTTCATTCCAGTGAACTCCAAGACCCATTTTCGCACTGTTTAGTGACTGGTGGTGAAAAGTGGATACTGTACCAGAATGTTAAGCACCATCAACAGTGGGTTTGTGCCAGAGAACCAGTGACACCACAGCCAAAACCAAATCTTCACCCTCGGAAGGTGTTGCTTAGTGTTTGGTGGGATAAAGGTGGTGTAATACACTTTGAAACCTTACCACACATCCAAACAATCACCGCTCAAGTCTACTGTCAACTGGATCGATTGAACACTGCACTAAAAGAAAAGAGACCTCCTTTGGTTAATCGGAAAAGAATCGTGTTCCACCACAACAATACACGTCCTCATACCACTCAGATCACTTCTGCAAAAATTGAGGAGCTTGGGTGAGAAAAACTTCCATATCCTCCAGACCTTGCGCCTTCAGATTATCATCTCTTCAAGAGTCTGCAAAACTATCTTGACGAGAAACAGTATACTTCTTTAGATGACCTGCACACCAGTCTTTGTACATTATTTGCCTCAAAACCACCTGAATTTTATAAACATGGCATTGAAAAGTTTGTAGGACATTGGCAGAGTGTCATTGATTCCGATGCAAAATATATACAGTCATACCCCACTTTACGTCGGTTTTCAAGAGCAAGATTTTGTTCACACTACGTCGTTTTACTTGACTTTACGTCGCTTTACGTCATTTTTTGACTTACGTCCTTGAACCAATTACCGACGTTAGGCGTTTATTTGTAAGCGTTCACTGTGTTTTACATTTGGTGTTTACATGGTCTTTCGGTACAGGTATACTAAGGCGATTTTCCCTTGTTGCTCTTTATACTTTTTTTTTATGTACAATAGGCTATTTTTACTTTTCATTTTCATATTTATTATCTATAGTATTGAAAACATAACCATAAAGTGTTTATTTATAGTTGTATCTAATCGCTACTGTCGTTGGAGTGTTTTACAGTGTTTACAATCAGTTTTTGGTAGACTTAGGCACCTCTGTTCGCTTTACGTCGGGGTCCTTGGAACCAATTACTGACGTCAGGCAGGGTATGACTGTACTAGATTAAAAAGTTTCAGGCAAGTTTTTTTTATCCTGAAAATTCCAATCTAAAAAACGACATTACTTATGGGACGACCTGATAATATAGAATTATGAATATTTGAAAATTTTTCAAATTTTGTGATATTACTATTATGGCAGGCAATGCATAAGAATTAAAATTAATATTAATGTTTTCATTATGATAAAAATAATAACTTTCTCAAGAGTTTCAGCCACAGAAAACTCAATGAAACAAGTTTCATTCAATTTTCTGTGTTACCAAGTATTTATATTTTGAGGTTTATATATTTGTTTGTTCATTAATAATTAATTAATACTTTACATGAAATGTGCATGACTGGGCCTTATAAGCTAATTTAATTGTAAATTGCATAATTTATTAGATGTAATATCTGCATAACATCCGCAGTCAGAAGTGCGGATGCAGACATCCAGTCCACCACTAATCTGGGTCCTTCCCCAGCCCAGAGGCCGATGTCAGAGCCACAGGTTTGGGTGATCCAGATTTGGGGTGTTTGTAGGGGCCCATGGGCACCGGTACAGTCACTCACCAGTGGGGATGCTACAGGGCCTCAATCCCATGGCCTAGGGGCCTTTGCTGCTGGTGGAGTGGCAGCAAGAGCCAGATCATCACAGGCATCCGATAGAGCAACCAGTACCACTGGAGAAGGGTGAAAGTGGGAGCCAACACCCAAGGTGCCTTCAGTGATGCACCAGAGGGTCTCAAAGGCTGAATTTTGAATGGTGGAGTCCAATCGAGGGACTCATCACTAAGAAATCTCTTCTGTGTGGGTGGATCTACTACCCTAGAAGTTGCAACAGACATCACAGATGGTTTTGGTATAATCTTAGAAGGGGAAGTGCCAGAAGTCAGGATAGTACTGAGTGACATAGATCATAGCATGAGGCTGGACTCCCACAGTCCACACTCTCATGCCCACACTTCCCACAATTTACACAGTACGGAGGCCCTTCTGCAAGCAGCAGCAGCAGCTACTGATATGTCCATATGCCTGGCAGTGGAAACATTAATTAGGGTTGGGGACATACGGCTTGACAGGGAGTTGAAGCCATGCCACCTTTATGAATTCAAGCAAGTCAAACCTATCAAAGGCTATAAGTAGTGTTGGGGTTGGGTAAGAATGCCATCCACCACCTACTTTCACAACTTCCTGAAAAGCTTTTCCTCAGAATAATGCACCAAGTCACGGGAGAATACAAATCCCCTACACTGGTTGAGCATAGCATGGGGAGCACAAGAGACATCAGCACCTGGCACAGCTGATATAGTGTGCAACCGAGCACTCTCCTCTGGGGATGACACCTCAACAAGGAGACTACCATCCCTTTGGGCAGAAACTCTCAATTCATGGCTGCACACTGCCACCAAGGTGCAATGGACATCAAAAATATCAAGGTCCATGATGGACTGACCTTCCAAAGCTTTGATTACTAAAAATTTCTGGTAGTTTCTGGGTTCAAAGGTCCAAGGATATGCCAGGGTCATCAGGGGAAAGGTCAGGCCAAGAGAGATGGGGATTGTATGTTTCCATAAACATATAATTACATATTCACCACTTCACCCCCCCACACACCAGAGCCCAACAAGGGGAGGCCATATAGACCACAGGGGTAGTGGAGACTCAGCCCAGCGCTGCCCGTCACTTGAGAGGTATATGCAACACCACCACCACTAAGTCTGATGGCACCTGTGGGACCAAATGGGGCACCAACCTCGTGGTGGAAGCTTGACCCTAGCCAATAAGACCAGCTGATTGGCTTGACTGGGCCTGTAATAGTCAAGCCACCCATCTAGCAGGAATAAGGGAATTATATATATATATTAGGGTGCATTAAACGCCCCATGATTTTCAAAGAGTTGTTGGATTTTAATGTCTATTCCCTCAAATGTTACACTTGTTGGTAGAAGTATGTATGCAAAAAATAAATCAAATCGGAGGTGGTCCTGGGCGGCCACCGGCCACTTTTATATATTTAGTAGTGATGCACCGAATATTCAGCAAATATTCGGTATTACTTATAATACTAATATACAAATATTCGGTATTACTATACTTACATTGATTGAAAGTTGAAAATGTATAAAACACAATGCCAATGTCACTACTCCAACTTTGCTTGTTTCCACAAATTTGGCCTCGCTTTGCGGTCACATTCAACCACTTGAAGAAGATTTTGGAAGTGGTCTTCTCCTCTTGCAGCTGAGACAAAATCAGTTGTAAGCTTTACTGCTCTCTCCGCAGGGTCATTCACAACATTTAACCCATCCACAATGGACTTGGCTGCCTTGAAGTGGTCATTGTTCTGCCAATTGTCAACATCCTCTGTTAGGAAGGTCATATCCAGGTGAAGAAGGTTCACTGTAAACCACGAGTCCTCGTTCACAAGATCAGCCAGGGTTGTCGCTTCTGTAATTTTTGGAAATGACGGTTTGCCATATCCAGAACTGTAGCGGTGTTTTGGAGTGCTTGGCATTTCATCTGGTTGTATGGCCAGTAACACATCTGCAAGGGCACGACGCTCCTTTTGAGGTACTGCATTGCTGAACAGTGCCAAAACAACCAGTTCTGGGGTTAAATACCACAAATGTCTATCAAAGGCTTTCACAGCGCTGACTGAAATGATTGAGTTGACAGCTTTATAGTTGAGCAGAGTCTTGTATAAGCACAAATCAAACCATGGGGCATTTGAAGCAGACTGACATATGAGCCACCAATCACAATAAATATAAACAACAAAAACAACAAACTCCTTCAGTTTTTCCTGTTGATGTTGTGTTGTTACAGTTCCTCGAGGTAGTACAGAAATTTGCTCTTCAAGTAGGCATATTTTGATGGAATAAAGAATCTTTGACATCCACCTTGCTTTATGCATGGCCCCAGGTCTGTGGAGTGTTCCTTGTTTTGTGACATCATCATCGAGGACTACCTGGCAGAGTTGTGCCATTTCCTTGTAGTCTTCCCTACAGTATGAAGCGCTTGTGCGGATTGTGCTTAAAACCTTGTTTTTGCAGGATAAAAGCAGTTGTTGTGCATCGTCATTGTACATTGAAATGTCAATTTTGGTTAAACTTTCATCCTTTGCATGCGATATGCGTTCCCAATTCTTCTGGAATCTTTGGAACAAAGATGCTTCTGGAGACTTTGATGTCTCAATTTTGAGAGTCAAACACATGATCCAGGATTACCTCTCCAACATGATGGCGACATGCACACCACAGAAGAGCACGGTCCAGTTTTGATTGAATGGTAACACAGGCAGCTGTAACGTGTCCAGTGTTTGATGCTGTTGTGTCAAAACATAAGTTGACAACTGACTGTTTGCACTTCCATGAATGTAGAAACGTGTAAGTGTGCTCGGCAATGATGTCACCTGATGACATATCACTTCCATGAGGATATCTAGCCACTCCCAGTAGCTTTACATCAGTGGCATTCCCAACCAACACTGGCAATCTTTCTTCCTTGCCATTCTTGTTTGTGAGCGTATGCATCTGCTTGCCATCCTAGTGAAGTGTTGCAGCTGTTGGGGCGATCCAATTTTCTCGAATATCTTTGGCGATAGCACTTGTTATTGATCGTCGAGCCTTATCAGCAGTTGAATACGACTTGGCCACACGACGTGGATCACCTCCTGCCTCTTGAATTACAGCTTCGGTGAGCACAGCCTGTTGAACAGGAGTTATGTTTAGTCGAGTAGCAACAGACACGACTGAAGGCCTTTTCAGAATATCATGAGGAATAAAGGCAGACGTACCTGCATATGTTGATCTGTGGTGACTACGCTTCCTTTGAAGCTCTGGAATCGCCTCTTCTTCAGTTTCTTCCAAGCTATCTGCAGAGGCACTATCATCAGAGCATACAGAACTTTTCATCTCTTGTACACTGGATGATTCATGACGTTCTCGTCTTGAAGCTTCCGCTAAGATGCGTTTTTCTTTTCTACGATCTTTATCAGCTTTCTTCTTGTCAACACTACCAAATGAGGCTACTCTGTCAGATTTCATTGACTCTAAAAATGCTCTATCTTCCTCATTCTTAATGTTTGTCATTGCATCTTTTGTCCATACACCAAAGGTCTTATCAAGACGTTCATTCATGGATTGCAACTTAGCCAAAGTGTTTGGAGATTCTCTGCGAGAAACAGGTATTTGACGCAATTTGTTATTGTCATTAAGAAGGTCAAGTATTAGTTTGCAGCATTGATGGTCTGAAAGCATAGGAATATTTGCTTTAGTGTAGAATGTTTTCAGCTGGATAAGGACTATGCTGGCAGATTTCCATTTGAGTGGCTGTGTTTGTTTGCCTTCACATATTTCTTTCTGGATGTGCCACATCACGCATCGAAGAACCTGCCAGCAAGTTGGGAGGCGGACTCCTGTCAATGTACCATCTCCTTCTGTAAGAGCATTGCCAAGACCAAAAATGGCACTTGCTAATCTGGTCTTCTTAGCTTCATTGTTACAGCTTCCATTGTTTCTGAAAGACAATAAAGGATATTATTAGACTATAAGTGAAGTTTCGTTTATGGTACATGTTTTATGTAAATCACCCCTTTAGGTGCATCAAACGCCCTTAGGTTCTTGGATTTTAATGTCTATTCTCTCAAATGTTATGTAAATCACCCCTTAGCAACTCTATATTAAAAGAAACAATGTAAGTAGTCAACTGGTTGGTAAATAAAAAAAATAGATATTTTTACATAGCGCAGCCCCCGAAAATTGCTGCGAAAATATAAAAGTGACCAGTGGCCACCCAGGACCACCTCCGATTTAATTAATCTTTGGCATACACACTTCTAGCAACAAGTGTAACATTTGAGAGAATAGACATTAAAATCCAAGAACCTAAGGGCGTTTGATGCACCCTAATATATATATATATATATACAGGATTGTATACAAAGTTTTGTCCAATGAATAAACGCTGATATTCTTGTAATTATGAGGTCTATGGCTACTGAAATTCGGTTGATTTATTTAATATATAATTCTCGTGCTTCGAACACTATGCGTAGGCTATGCATAGGCTAGGCGCTACATAGCGCCTAGCCTACCCAACCGTCAGCCATCATCATTTTCTCTTCATTCATTTCTCGCTGCATTTATCATTTATTGCTTATTTTTAAGCATGGAATTTGAACAAAGAGACGTACGTAAGCTGATTTATTTCTTCTGGAAACGTGGAATGTCACCTGCAATCATAGCAGCAGAGATAAATTCGACACTTGGTGCTGAAACAACAAATGAACGTACATGTCGTCGGTGGGTGGCTCAATTCAAGGAAAACAATTTCAATGTCGATGATAAACCACGTTGTGGTCGACCATCACTGGATTTGAACACAGGTATACAAAACTTTCTGGATACAGAGAAGTATGCTACAACTAGGAGTATTGCATTAGAACTGGGAGTTTGTCACAGAACAATTCAGCAGCATCTTATTCAGATGGGGAAATGTTATTTATCTAATCGATGGATTCCACATTATTTAACTGTTGAACAAAAGGCAAACCGTGAACGAATATGTTTAGAGTTGTTGGAGAAATATGCTGCAAATGATTTCTTGGGACAATTAATTACAATGGACGAAGTTTGGATCTATTGGGACAATGATGGCAGCTATCACCATATGAGTTGGAGAGGAGATGGCGATATCCCAAATGTGGAAGTTCAACGGACATTGACCATTCGTAAACATCTGCTCTCAGTATACTGCGACTGCAAGGGTGTTCTCCTTTTGGAGGTATTGCCACGTGGACATACAATAAATGCTGATATTTACTGTCAGCATTTAGATCGCTTGAAGGTAGCAATTCAGCAAAAACGTCGGCAACTAGTTAATGGGGGATACCACCATCTTCACTACCTCCATGATAACGCGAAGCCTCATACAGCTGCTAAAACTGTTCAGAAACTGCGCGACCTCGGTTTTACAGTATTGCCACATTCCCCAGACCTCGCACCATCTGATTTTTACCTTTTCTCCCCACTTAAATCTTCAATTCATGGTAGGAAGTTCTCATCTGCAGAAGAAATTCACACTGTTCTAGATGCCTGGATTACCGCTAAACCATGGACATTCTTTGCACATGACATTAGGAAATTGCCAGGAAGATGGCAAAAATGTATTGCAAATAAAGGCAATTACTTTGAACATCTTTCTACCACTGAAGATTAATTATGTTTGGTTTTATTGAATAAATTTTATTTATCGGACAAAACTTTGTATACAATCCTATATATATATGTTACAAGAGATAGTTGCAAAGGATACACAATATGCAAAATTATACATATACAAAACCCACATATTAATTCATCTTGGGGTTGAGTGACCTTGAATCAAGCAGTGACTTGATTCACCCTGAGTTTGCAGATTTTGACAAGCAAAGGCTCTAAATATGGGGCCTCTTAATGCAGTATGTAGTAGGCAGCTGCATGATATGGGTGAAACATTGATTTCATGAGCAGAAATAAACTTTCTATATTTTTGGCACGTAAAAATCTCATTAAATACATAATATATACAGGCACTGGCCATCAGGAATACCTTGAAATTCATTGTTAATTCATTCTGGAATAACACGACGAAATACAAAATGACAAAATTTGAGGTAGATTATAATACGTTTCAATGAGAAAACATTTTACTGTATTATGTTATTAAACAGATTAATTAATCAAATTCTACTCATTTTTTGGCAAAATATAATAATATATTGCATTGGTAAACAGTTGAATTTCATCAATTTCGATCATTTTTTTTCATATTTTTTTCAAAAAAATGACAAATCTGCAAAACTATAGGTAGTAAAAGATTTGATGATGAATCTGCAAAATGACGAATTATGAGGTATTCCTGTATATATAAATGTTGACTATTCATATTAGCGATGAATTATTTTAGAATATTGAGGAGCTACAAAGCTGCTACATGCATATATACTGAAGTGTATATAAACTATAAATTAGTGTATATATTAAATATTCTTTGCATATAATTACATATGTATAAAATATATGTAGCATATCCATATATAATATAGTCTTATTATGTACATTATACAATAAATAGACAGCTGCATTTAAAATATGCGATTTTAGATGAATTTCTTTTCATCACCATGGTGGATGCCAAATTGCTGACCCAAAGTTCTGCCAGTACTTGGGGCTCACTGGAAAACCTACAAAAGATCTTCTAACCTCACAATTACCTTCACAGCATGAAGTGTTAAGCAAGTTCTTATTTCATCACATCGAGGAAAAACAAATAGTCACTGCAAGTTTGAGAGAGAGACTCACTGCTTTTCTTTATATCTGGGATGAAGCAAGGATTCCAACTCAAAGATTGGACAATGCTGAGAAGAAACAGAAAACTATTTGAACAATATTGCACTCTAAAGAAAAATAGGAAGTAATCCTCAGAAAGCATACAAATGAATGTGGCAGTATTCAATGCTGATCCTGAAGACATTTTCAATGTTGCCAGAGCAGATGCCTTAAAGATGATAACTAACAAAGCAGACAAAGAATTCCTTATCAAGCAGAGAGAAGTTCATTCTTGTGCCAGTTTTGGAGGTATTGATTGAGCCTTGGCTAAAAAGAGGATTGGAAGACAAGAAGAAGAATCTGAATATAACAGAAAAAAAAGGTGAAGCAATGAAGAAGACCAAAAGAAATATCAAATTATGGCATCTGACAAAGTGATAACTGATGTGGATTCCTCCTCCTCATCCATGGATTCTGATGCATCGTGTCATCCATCTACATCATCATCAAACCCTCCTTCCAAATGCAAGAAAACAGTCATCTCAGAAGAGGTAGCCCAGGTACTCAACCATGTTAATCTAAGTGATCGCAATGCAGCCTTTGTTATTGCAGCATCAGTTAAGTCTCTTGGCCATCATCTGGGCTCAATGTCATTTTCTCGAAGTACAACTCATCAATCTCAAATTAAAGCTCATGAAATTATCACAACTGCTGAAAAATCATGCTTTTCTCCTGACACTCTACTTCTGCTTCACTGGGATGGGAAAATGTTTCATGATATAACAGGGGGACATGAAAATTTGGACTACACCACAATCATTGTTTCAGGAGAAGATAAACTACTTGGCATTCCACTCATTTCTCTCAGAACAAGACAAGCACAAGCTGATGTCTGCCTCAGGATGTTGGACGAGTGGGGCTTGAGAAACCAGTTGCAAGGGTTTGTATTTAATACAACAGCATCAAATACTGGGCTGATGTCTGGAACTTGTACCCTGACAGAGAGAGCTGACATGGATAGCATGTCATCATCATGTGTTTGAAGTCATTTTGGCTAATGTATTTCCTAGTATTCTTGAACCTTCAAAAGTACCACAAGTCTCATTGTTTAAGCAATTTGTGGCACAATGGCGTTATCAATAAAGAAAACTTTATATCAGCAGGAATGGGACTTTTTGAAGGAAACTTGTGGGAACTGTTAAGAGATGATACAGTACAGTACTTCTCTGACACTCTTCAGAACAGTAGCTTCTCAAGAGATGATTACAGTGAATTCCTCCATCTTTCTCTAATTTTCCTGGAAGGAAGTTTGCCTATGAAGTACAACATCAGAGCTCCAGGAGCTCTTCATCACGCTCGCTGGATGGCAAAAGCTATGGTACCTATGCTTTGAAGATCTCTCTTCTAGGAGCAAATGAAACTTACTGCTCATGAAAAAAAGGATCCAAAAGATTTTTGTCCCTTTGTGGCACTTGTTTATAGTAAATATTGGCATGAAGCACCCTTGGCAGTGAGGGCCTGTAGAAACAACCTAACTTTTCTAACAGGGTTTTGGCTGAAATTGCACTCAAGGCATTTAAGAGAGATCTCTGGTACTTCTCAGAAGAGCTGATTGGACTGGCACTTTTTGACAATGGTTTGGACAGCAAAGTAAAAGAAAATATGATTAAAATATCTCATCCTGCAAAAGCAAAAGGTCTGAAGCACCTCAATTCAAAGCTGTTCAAAACAGCAAACCCATTGGAAACTTACATCAGCGAGAAGACAGCCCAACTCTTTGATATACTGTACTGGATAAAAACAAAGATGATTGCTCAAGAGTTCCTTTCAAAACCAAGTGAGTGGCCAAGTAATGACAACTACGAGTTGTTGAAAGAAAGAGCATTGAAGATGAAGGTTGTCAATGACTCTGCAGAGAGAGCAATTGCTCTTATTCAATGGTACAATAGTCTAGGGCGGGTCATACTATGCATTTTTTTTAAATCAATGGAGAGGGGTGTTCAAATGACATATTTTGGTGTATAGAACACAATTCTGAAGAAAATATTTAATTCTGATAACCCTAACCTACATCATTTTGCAGTTGATTATTAAATTTTTGATTATTTTACTATTGTAGTTACCCCAGAATATGTCTTCTCACGTTTTCTATTATGGCTGCTCACGTTATCTCTCATAGAGCATTGTTCTAACTAATTCATATAAACACATATAATGTAATTCATATAATAATAATAATATTTAAATACTCAAATAAAAAGGTGTGCCATTCCACTTAATTGTAATTATCATACAGTTTGGTATATGAAATATTTTGACGGTTTTCTGGTGCGCATAAGGCCATTTTCTGAGCCACCTTTCTCAGAGGCTAGAATGTAACGTTTCAGAACATTCTAAAACGTTTTGTGAAATATTTGAAGTGACTCATGATTTATGAAGCTATTTTACCACCTCGGCTTGCAGTGAGGGGATAGATTTAGTGATTATCTACTGATATTTTTTTTTGTTACTGTTCACATGTGATGAGGATCTGGAATTGGAGAGAAGTGTTGATGAAGATGAGTTTGTTCCTGAAGTTGAGCTCTTCCCTCAAACTGACCATGAGCCAGCAGCTTCGGCAAAGGTACAGAAAAACTATGATGAGATTCAAAACATTGCCCTTGCTAGTGTAAGGTATGGCATAGGGCTGAGGCCAACTGCAGCAATAGCAACAGCAGCTCTGATTGACGCAGGAATCATCACAGAAGACAATACAAGTAAAGTGATTGATAAGAGCAAGGTCAAGAGAGCACAGGAGAAGTTGATGAGAGCTGGGGGAACAGTTCGAGAAGAAGTGCAGGGAGGAGGGGGGATCTCTTGCATCCTCTTTGATGGGCGGATTGACCTGACCAATATGATGATGGAAGCTGAGGGCAGTGACCAATCTTTTCCCGCAAAGATCAAGGAAGAACACTATAGTGTTGTTAGTGAGCCTGGCAGCTACTATCTGTTCCACTTTACCCCAGAGAAAGCAACTAAAAAGGAGTCACATGCGGAGAAGATTGCTAAGGTCCTGTTTGCCTGGCTGAAAGAGAGGGGTTATGATAAGACCTTGTTGGCCATTGGAGGAGACTCAACAAATGTCAACACTGGTGTGAAAGCTGGAGTAATGCGGAAGCTGGAGCTGCACCTGGGGAGAAAGCTGGTCTGGTTGGTGTGCAACCTGCACACTGTTGCACTTCCCCTGCGCCATCTCATTGTTGACCTTGATGGCCCTACTCTGTCCGACAAAAAATCATCCGGGCCAATAGGAAAGCTCCTTGATTCTGCTACAGACTTTGATATCAATCCAAACTTCACCCGAATCTCTGTTGGCCCTCCACTGATCAAGCTTCCTGACAAGGTCATTCAAGATCTCTCAACTGATCAATACTATGGCTATAAAATTGTCTGTGCAGTCAGGGATGGAGTACTTCCTGCAGGGCTGGCTCTGTTAGAGATAGGACCAGTAAACCACAGCCGCTGGCTCACCACAGCAAACAGACTTCTCAGGCTCTGGGTGTCAAAGCACAGACTTAAAGGAAAGAACCTGAAGATTCTGCAATTCATTGTGGAATTCATCATTGGAGTGTATTACCCATGTTGGTTCAACGTGAAGGTCAAGCACTCCTGGATCGAAGGGCCTAGGCACATCCTCTTTCAGCTGGACTGCCTCAAGTCCCAGAGAAAGGTGCTGCTGGATATTGTGATGCCAACTGTGAGAAGATCTGCTTGGTATGCCCACAGTGAAGTCATCCTCCAAACACTACTCTGCTCTGAGGATCAGGAGAGGATTGAAGGGGTGGAGAGAATCCTGGCCATCAGGGGAGAGGGGGACCCGGACACTCAGCTGGGGGACTCCTCTGTTAGGAGCAGAAGGACACCTGACATCAACTGTGATGCTTCCAGCATCGGTGACTTGATCAGCTGGTCAGAAGGTGTGTCAGAGCGACCTCTCACCTGCTCTCTAAGCACCTCAGAGGTGAAAAACTTCATCAACACCCCCATGGAGGTGCGCAACTGGCCTTGCCACACACAAAGCATTGAGAGGGTTGTTAAAATGGTGACTGAGGCTTCTGCTAAGTACTTCTCACAGGAAAAGAGGGATGGAGGGATCAGGGCTCAGGAGACCAGCAGGAAGCTGATGTCCAAGTCTGAGTCAAAGCAGGATTTGTGTAACCTGGCAAAGCTCAAGATGTCAGGAGAATGATCTTTGTAATTATATCCAGTGATATACATGCAGTTCACCTATTAATAAATATATGTAAAGTTGATCTGGCCTTGTCAATATAAATGATTTACCTTATATCTTTTAATATATTATAAAGGGGTTCAAAAGGGTAAAATTGGCAATTTAGAAATACAAAATGATGTAGGTTAGAGTTATCCTATCCAAAAAAGAAGCTCATATTTGAATTCCCCATGTAAAAACACATAATTTAGACACCCCTGATGGTAGGATTTCCTTCAGATTCATGTTGTCACCTGAGTACGACCCACCCTAGTACAATACAATGCTTACCAAAGATGAGCAGCAAAAACAATTCCTGACACCCATCGATGAACATTTCCTACCCCTCTAAAGCATCTTTACAGAATTAAAAGCCACTTGCATGTTCTTTTGTCAAATTTCATTATTTTTTTTTCATTTAAGAGGAAATTATTCATTTTGTAGCAACCTCTAAATATAGTTGGAATGAGCTAATTTTTTGTAACACTTATCCTTTTATGATTTCAAACAAGGGCAGCCTTGAAGAAGTACAAAAAATAAAACTTATTTCTTGGACTACCTTACTAATGGGTTAATTAAAAGAGTAGTTATATTATGAACAAAAATGTTTAATAAAAAAAGATGAATTTTCTCAACTAGAAAAACTGATAAAAATTAATTAAAACTTCAATGTGAGGTTACTTTTTAATACATTCACTGCCATCACAAGAATTCTCGGGCTGAAGGGCACGGAAATAAGGATGCTGCTACAGCAACTAGCAGTGAATGTGTTAATATACTTAAATTTGGGGTTTTAAGCCATGATAATTAAATAGGTGGATTTGTTACTGAGCAGAATGAATTTTTGTGTATACTTTTTAATACTCAGCCATTAATCATTTGGTTGAAACAATTTTTGGGAGGTTCCCTAAAATTTATCAAAAGGATTTAAATATACCAAACATCTCACATTGTTCAGATAGTTAAATATGTCAGAAATACTCAGCCTTCAGATATGAGAAAACTGGAGAAAAAAAGGTAATAGGGGAATTCCAGGACAAGTGGACCAAAAAATTACTAGCACTAAAAAAATCACTTATCATAAAATTTAAATTTGGGGTTTTTTGAAACTAAGTTTCCATTAATATGGTCTAAATCAGTGGTGCACAAACTTTTTTGATGTGAGGGCCAAGCGAAGGAAATAACTAAATGTATTAGCCTACTTACTTTCCATCTAAGTCATAAATTGGGTCACTTTTATATTCTAACTTTTTCATTGAATTGAAAAGACGCGTGGGGCCACTGAAAAGACCCGTGGGGGATACATTTCACCCGCAGGCCAGGGTTTGTGCATCATTGGTCTAAATGAACTTTTTTAACTGATGGGTCATTCCAGGACAAATTGTGCAAAAAGAAAAATGAAATTTGTAACCACTCTGACTTGAGATTTTTCTCAAATTTGGTATATAAGGTTGTTTTTGCACAAAAACATGAAATTTCAAGTTTTAGCAATCGGAGTAGGGTCATTCCACATGAAATAACCTAGAGCCCCCCCCCAGGGCACCTCCTCAAAAAAACTTCAAATTAATACCATTTGAAGGCCTACTGAAGTTATGAAAAACTGCAAAATTTTAAGTCTGTAGCTCTAACAGTGTTTGAGATACGGTCTATCAAAATTTTGTGGATTTTCAAAAAATTGCGTGTAAGTAGCAAATTAGCTTCCGAGGCCAACTTTGGGCTTTAATAACATTTTTATTTTTTACTTTACAGAGCTGAAACTTGATATCTACTGTAAAATGAGGGCGTAGAGTCCATTTTTGGTGTTAACTTTGCTCTATCTCTAATGGTTTAGCTATTACAGGGTTCCAAAAATCAAACAAAAGCAAAAAACATATTTGGTCACCCATTTTACAGTGGTCCTGACAGAAAACTATTGATACCTAAGAGCTAATTTTTTCACTGCTCTCTCTTATGATGCTATTCCACTTATAAACACTATCAAAATCTGTACAGTACCTATAGTTTGGTAGAAAAAAGTTTTTGAAAATAATATAAGCTTTTTCTTAGTAAAAAAAGGTGTATGTTTGCCAATCTATTACCCAATGTTGACAATTAATCACCACTTTCAAATTTTTACCATGTATTTATATGCCTTTTGACAAAATATAGTCAAACTTTGGAGTTGGGATGTCTTCTCCTTCAGTGTTTAATTCTTGCTCAAAACCAATGAGTTTTCATAAAAAAAATTTGACTTGTGAAAATTGTAAATTATAACAAATTATTGAAGTAACTATATAACAGGCACTTTTAGTCAAATTTTCTTACATTAGATATATGCTAGATTGGCTTTCAAGATGCTACAGTAATTTGAATTACTTATAAATGTAACTGGAATTATATATGAGCACCTGAATTGCATTACCTAGTTCTTGACCAAATCAACATTTAACTATAATTTTTTCAGAAATTTTCAGTATACGTGAAATAGGTAGACTAACTAAAACCATGAAAAAATATAATAGGATACCAAAAATAAAATATAAAATTAACCTAGATTACTTAACTATGAATTACAAACTAAAATCAACTGATCTGAGCTATGTATAAAAAAAATTTGACATATATTTGGACTATACACTATGACTTGTAGATCCTTAAAAATGTGCTAAAAATAAATTTTGAATATTTGTAATGTCACTAGGACTCAAAGTGTAATGGCAGGCACCACTTCCTTGTACAGTTGGAGGATTTATCATATAAATCACATCTTGGAATGGTACCCAGCATTCATCTTTTTTTGTAGGCCAAGATAAAATATCATTTGTAGATTTAGTCATAAATGTAACTGGTCAATTCCATATGAAATCACCCAAATTTTGAACAACTTCCCAGGTCACCCTCTCGGAAAATTCTGAAAAAAATTATTTGTAATTCTATCCAACTTAGGCACAAATCCCAAATTGTAGGTCAATATTACTTATAATTTTTGAAATACAGCAATTTGAAATTATGCTTTTTTTCCTTATTTTTTGGCATTGTTGGCAAAATCACATGAATGTCCAACTTTAGGCAACCATATCTTTTTTGTTTATCCCTTCACAAGACTGATGTGTGGTGTATATATGGTAAACAGTAGTCATAGAATCCATACTGATGTCAAATCAAACCTATCTCCTATAGTTTGTCATCTACAAGGCTTCAAAAATCAAAGAAATCTTAAAAATTCACTAATTGTTACCTTCTTTTCACTGGTACTGATAAAAAACTATCTATACTCGAGAGCTGAAATTAATATTACAGTTTGTCATAATGTATCTGTAGTCAGAAATGCTTTCAAAAGCTATTATCTATAGAATTGGAAACAATAAATAATAAAAAAAATGGAAAATTTTATTTTTGCAAAAAGAAGCCTATATTCATGCCATTATTACCCCATCAGGACAGTTAGCTATCACTTTCATATTTTTACCCTATGTTCATATACATTTAGGCAAACTACAGTCACAGTTTGGTTTTGGTGGTGAGCTTCCTTCAATTTAATTTTTTTTTCAAAATTAACATAATTTACACAAAAATGCAAAGTAAAAATATCAGTAACATGAATATATTTCAGCATTACACATACATATACAGTGAGGCCTTGCATAACAAATTTAATTCATTCCAGAAGGTCATTCGTTAACTGAAAAATTTGTTATGCAATGCATTAGTTCAATGAGATTTTCAGTAATTCGTTCCAGAGCCCAAATTTTGACCATTTTTGCGCTTGTTTACCCATTTTTTAAATGGGTTCACCTTCTTCTGCTTGAATATCCTGGAATTTTGGGAATGATACACAAGCATAGGCTTAATCTTCAGGTCCCCTGATGCATTCCCAGCCATAAGTAAAGTAAACCGGTCTTTCATTGGTTTATGGCCAGGCAGTTTAGACTCTTCTCTAGTAATGTAGGTTCTGTTCAGTAGCTTTTTCCAAAATAGGCCAGTTTTGTCGGTGTTAAAAACTTGTTGAGGCAAATAATCTTCCTCCTCAACAAGTTCTGCAAATTCTATTTTAAATTCCTTTGCTCCCTCAGTATCAGCACTTGCAGCCTCACCATGCCTTATAATGTTCTTAATTCCTGACCTTCTCTTGAAATTTTTAAACCACCCACAACTTGCATTAAATGATTCATATCTTTCAACTGATGCTGGAAGGGATTCCTTAATTTGTTCATATATTTGCACTGCCTTGTCACTAATGAATGCCTTAGTAATGGATTCCCCCCTTCATTTCCTTTTCTCTAATCCATATCAGTAAAACTCTCTCCATTTCAGCAATAGCTTCCCTTCCTTTAATAAGTCTACTTGTAGCATCACTTTCTTTAGTTTTCATAATTTCTTCCTCCTCCTTAAAAATCGTTGAAACTGTACTGGCAGACAATCCATATTCAGCAGCAAGATCTTTGGTACTCGTTCCAGATTCACTTTTTTTAATAATGTCCCGCTTCATCTGGAGACATAGTTTTCCTGGATTTCTTTGGAGCATTAGCAGATGATGCAGGTCTTTTAGGGGCCATTTTATACACTTATAAAGCTAATAAATTAAAATTTAATAGTGAGCAATTGTGTTGTACACAACTGCTCATGACAGCTACCAACCTCCAACTGAACAGAAAACGTGTTATTACATTTTTCGTTACCAAATTCATTCTGCAAGGTAAAATCGTTATTTAAATCAATGGAGCCTTATGGAGGTAATTCAGTAAGTACAAATTCGCTATTTAAGGCGTTCGTTATGCAAGGCCTCACTGTATCATGAAAAATGATCATCTGAAACATTCGAGAATTACAGATACAACTTTATATCCTCTGTCATTTAATAAGGGACCTGAAACTGAAAAATATTTCTGAAATAAAGATTCCAACTTAAATATTCAATTTGTTAAATTCACCATGTCCTCAATTTAGTAAATATGTACTGCTTAAACATGTGTTAAAAGTGAAGTTCCTACAAATGAATTATGATTACTCAACATTCATCTCATACTTAAAGCACTCTGAAGAAATGTAGGAAATAGTGTTTGAATTTTGTTAAGGTCACTTGGGTTTAGGGTATAATGATGAGCACCCCTTCCCTGGACAGTTGGTGAACTTACTACTTACAGATAACATGTTGGAATGGCACCCAGCATTCATCTGTTCTTGATATTGCTGGCCAAGACAAAACACTTTTGTGTGATCTTTTCGTGAAAGTAACTAAAACATCAGAATGATCTCTTATATTACCCACATACCAGTTAACATCATAAACACATGCTACATATGCTACATATTTGCCAGGCTGGCAAGTTTGCCATTTGCCAATATTTTGATCTGTGAGATCTGCATCATCATCACCAGTGCCTATGTCACAGTGGTGTAAGAACTTTGTCCTTGTCACTCTCAAATTTTATAGGAGAACAGTCCAGGACACTAGCACTTGTGTTCAGTTCCTGACAAAGAACTACTTCTGGCTGAAAATCTTCAACTGATCCATAAGACCTACTACTGGTACCTGCTCCATCATCCAGTACAGGCTGTAGCCATTGTTCTTCATATTGTGTGGGGCACTTGCTGCACTCTGGGCACAGATTTTGTCCTGGTTTTATATTCAACATCCTGGCAGTGTCTGTCTACAGTGTGTAGGGATTCTGATAATCATAAAATACAATTCTAAATCAAATTTTTCTCAAAACTCACTCGCCATAAAATACAAAACTACAAATGTTATAAATGAATATAAACTCACTGGTATTAGATAGAAATGTTAGAACAATGTAAATACAACATTCAATAATAATGTAATATATAGGAAACTTGCTTGCAATTTTCTTTCTGTGAACTTTTCTTGGGTCTGCACAATAGCATTGAAGATTTTCATAATGAAACAAACATTTTCTCATGATGAAAATACACAGTATCACTGTTTGCCAACAATATATCACATCATGACAGCAGTGCTTTATCCTCACTGATTAACTGATCCAACATGAGTATACCAAGTTTTTCTCAGTAAGTCCTTTTATGACATACATCATGTAATTTCTGTCCAACAGAACAGCTTTGTGTAGCCTCCAACTCCATTTCTGTAAGTATGAGAATTCATGAGACTGGGACAGCTTATACAGTATGTTTCTAAAGTAACCATCTATTTTGGTGAAATATGAGGATTTTAAACAATTGTTATAATGGCATAATGGTATGTGCATTGTTATACAAAATTCATGTATTTATAATATTTCAATTGCTTTACACGATTTTTTGTTAATTATTTTATTTTATTTTCAGACCCATATCATTGATGAGGAATGTGCAAGAATGGGTTTATGTAGTAACATGCAGGATAAAAGGCATGAAGTGCAATGAAATTAGAGAAAAGTTTGAGAGAAGGTTTCGTAAAACAGGCCCTAGAGACCAGGCTATTCACGAATTAGTAAACAAATTTATGAGGACTGGATCTGGACAGCCAAGATGATCTCACGAAAGAATCGAATCTGTTCAAGAAGCATTCGAAGAGGATCCACAATTATCGATTCGGAGGGCATCCCACAGATTAGAAATTCCACAAACAACGGTTTACAGAATTCTACGTTATGATTTAAAGAAAAAGCCATACCACATTCAAGTGTTCCACAACTTACAAGAAGATTATCCACGAAGAGCAACAATGTGTGCCGAGCTTACAAATATATATATATATATATATATATATATATATATATATATATATATATATGATGAATAAAACCACGAAGGAAAGGAAACACAAAATGGTGCTCCTCTCCAATATTTATATGGAGTTTTTCGAAATTACCTATATTCCGAGAATCCTGGGGGTTGGCATCCCTTGGTTGCGGTACGTCGACGATATTTTGTGTATCTGGCCCATGAATCGTGACCTGGATAGCTTCCTCCTTCAGTTAAATGATCAAGTCCCCTCCATTAAGTTTACTTTAGAAGTGGAGCAAGACAATTCAATCCCATTTTTGGATGTGCGTGTACATAGGGAAAGCCCAGGTTTTAAGTTTAGTATCTATCGGAAAACGACAAACAATTTGTCCTACGTACACTTTTACTCGGGACATGATACCCCCACTAAGAAGGCCATATTTTCATCAATGTTTCTCCGCGCCCTTAGGATCGCCAGTCCGGAATACATCAATGCCGAATTGGAAAAAATCAACGGTATTGGAAGTGATTGGTGTTATCCATCTGCGTTTATGGAATCTTGTCTCAACAAGGCAAAACGAACTTTCTATCATGTCAATATTAACACTCGTACTTTGTCAAAAAATATTTTAGTACTTCCATTTTTCCCGGCTTTTTAGGCATTGCTAATATACTTAAACTTTTGGATATTAATGTAGTATTTTCAGATAACAATATTGTGAAAAATATCATAAAAAATATCCCTACCAATAATTCAGGCATTATCTATAAAATTGGCTGTAAACAATGTGATTCCTTTTACATAGGTCAGACGGGAAAGGATTTGCACACACGTATAAAACAGCATCAATATTCCGTTAGAACAGGACAGTTGTCCAGTGCCCTTTTTGTCCATTTGTCAGAGTTAGCCCACTGTATTGATTGGAATAATGCTTCAGTTTTATTCCATTCAAGCAACATTGTTAATAGAAATATTCTTGAGTCTGCCATTATCCAACTTTCAAATAACTTCAACATAAGCAAAGGTCTTTTTCAACTCAATCCTGTTATTTTGAATACCTTTAAAACAGATTTAGATAAGAAGGGTAAAACATTAAATCTTTGGTAAACTTGTCTGCTACTTTATTAACTTTTAATTTGCATTTTATTTTTTTATATATATCGAAACCTGACCATAGGCAGCAGTGTGTTAAAACCCGGGCAGAGTTCCAGTATAAATTTGTATTTTTATAATCCATTTGATCTTGTGCTAAAAATCGATATTTTTCCTTACAAATCTGTACGCCTCACTGGTAATCCTTTAAGGTTTTAATTTTTAATTTTTTATTTTTACTTCTCTGTTTATTGCATATATATATATATATGTATATGTATGTATGTATGTATATATAGATATGTATGTATGTATATATATATATATATTGTATGTGTATGTTATTTATTTTTTCTTTTTTTTCTTTCTGTAACCTATATATAGGCTGTAACCTTTTTATGTACTTCAGTGTTCCTGAGGATGTCATTAGACGAAAGCGCTTGAGCACCATTTTGTGTTTCCTTTCCTTCGTGGTTTTATTCATCATAAATATTTTTCACGTGTTACTTTCGTGAAATAATTTTCATTATACCAGGTGTTTCAAAAGTCCCTCACTAATTTGATTTTCAATTTTCTTTGCAGCTAATCGACCAATGACGTTCATCTTGTGGTAAACTCTTACTCAGTAGTTGAGAATTTTTTTGAGTCTACATTTGAAGTTTTGCTCCGTTTTCTTCTGCTACCATACTGACTCTAGAGCAGAGGTGTAAAATCGCTGCATGGCAGGAGGTTTTTCAATCTGTGGTCGAAGTGCAGCAACGATTCCGGGCAGTCTACGGACAGCATTATGCACCGGATAGGAACACCATCGTCGCCACCCACCGGAAGTTTATGGAGACCGATCCGTAAAGGACAAACCACGATCAGGAAGACCTCGAAGTGGGCAGAGTGAGGAGAATGTCGAAACTGTCCGTGAGGCGTTTACTCAGAGCCAAGGAAAGTTCATTTGGTGAGCTGCTGCGGAACTGAACATCAGCGCGACATCTATCCAACGGATTTTCCGGCGTGGTCTCAAGCTGTATCCGTACAAGATCCAGGTGGTTCAGAAGCTGGAACCTCAAGACTACGATTGCTGGGTGGAGATGTGTGAGACACTGTTGCATCACTACGAAAGAGACCCATCGATCCTGGAGCACATGTGGTTCAGCGACGAAGCTCTCTTCCACCTTTCTGGTCGCGTCAATCGGCACAACACCCGCATCTGGGGAACTCACAATCCTGCGGAGATCCGTGAACATGAAAGGGACACGCCAAAATTGGTGGTCTGATGTGCCATCTCCTCAGCTGGGCTGATTGATCCATTCTTCTTCCGGGATCAAGATGGAAATTCCATCCGTGAACGTCAACGGAGACAATTACCTTCGTATGCTTCAGGAGTTCTGCATCCCCCAACTGTCAGCTGTAGCTGACATGCAAGAAGTCATTTTCCAGCAAGACGGTGCCCCTGCTCATTACTCGCGTGAGGTTCGCTCATTTCTGAATAAGCAGTTCCCGGATCGGTGGATTGGTCGCCGTGGTCCCATCGAATGGGCTGCTCACTCGCCTGATCTTACCCCATGCGACTTCTTTTTGTGGGGCTACATTAAGAGCAAAGTGTACGACACCAAGCAGCGAGTCCTGCCCACACTAGAAGAACGGATCAGGAATGCGTGTGCTTCTGTTACTCCCGAATTGTTGTCCAATGTCGGCCAAGAATGCGTAAAACGGTGGCTCGCTTGTTTCAAAAAAGACGGTGCCCACGTTGAGGTGTACCAGTGACTTTCCAGTAGACTTATGAAGCCAAATTTGATGCCACCAAAATTCTCATGAATCGTAGACTCAGCAACCAAATTGTCATTTGGTTCTTCTTGTAATTGCTATTTTAATAAAATTTTAAAAATAATGAGGGACTTTTGAAACACCCTGTATATATATATATTTCATGTTTTAAAGGTGTTTTTTTTATAATTCATATTATTTCGCAAAATAGATGGTTACTTTAGAAACACCCTGTATAGTATAGTAGCAGGGATTGCACAAGGTATGTACAAGTTCAGACAAGATTAGGTCATTATATTCCCTGTATGTAATATTGCGCAATACTAATATTTCTTGAACAAACTCAAACAAGTTTACTGTTTGTTAAACAATGATCATGTTAACCCACTGTGCGCC
Source organism: Bathynomus jamesi (assembly GCA_023014485.1). Classification (NCBI taxonomy): domain Eukaryota; kingdom Metazoa; phylum Arthropoda; class Malacostraca; order Isopoda; family Cirolanidae; genus Bathynomus; species Bathynomus jamesi. Next base: position 71,350 of record JAJOZX010008009.1, on the reverse strand, counting down.
ATAGATGGGGGAAAAGGGGGGTTAATGGGGTTATCATATATATGGGGCTCTCACCAAGCCATATGAGAAATTTGAGGACACCCTCATGGCAACAGCTCACAGAGTGCTGGACCAAGAAGTTCCATCCATTTTTCACGACATCAGCTTGAAATTCTGGCTCAGATCTGATCAAAAGTCATTTGACACCCCCCAGGCTCGCTGCAGTGAGGGTCATATGACACCCTCTGGCTGATGCAGCTTAAATATTGAAGGAAGCTGACCACCAAAACCAAACTTTGACTATAGTTTGCCTAAATGTATATGAACATATGGTAAAAATATGAGTGATGGCTAACTCTCCTGATGGGGTAATAATGGCATGAATATAGGTTTCTTTTTACAAAAATAAAATTTCTTTTTTTTTTTAATAGTTATTGTTTCCAATTCTGTAGATAATAGAGCTTTTGAAAGCATTTCTAACTACAAATACACTATGACAAACTCTAAAATTAATTTCAGCTCTTAAGTATAAATAGTTTTTTATCAGTACCAGTGAAAAGAAGGTAATTATTAGTGAATTTTTAAGCACTCTTTGATTTTTGAAGCCTTGTATATGGCAAACTATAAGAGATAGGTTTGATTTGACATCAAATATGGATTCTATGACTACTGTTTACCATATATACACCACATATCAGCCTTGTGAAGGGATAAACAAAAACAATATGGTTGCCTAAAGTTGGACATTCATGTGATTTTGCCAACGATGCCAAAAAATAAGGAAAAATAGCACAATTTCAAATTGTTGTATCTCAAAAACTATAAGTAATATTGACCTAAAATTGGGATCTGTGCATAAGTTTGATAGAATTACAAATGATAATTTTTTTCAGAATTTTCCCAAGAGGGTGACCTGGGAACCTCTAGGTGACTTCATATGGAATGACCCAACTAAAATATCTGAGTGGTCATCTGAACGATCTTTAATATTGCCAACAAACCATTTATTATCATAAACACAGGCTACATATTTCCCTGGCTGATACTCTGGATAATTACCGTCTGTATCAGAGAGATCATCTGCAACTGTGCCTATGGTTATGTTTGTACAAATGTTATCAGCAGATATTCTCTTCATTTGAATTTTGTTAATTGAAACTGGTATGAAGCAGTGATGGGATCTTATGCCTACTACTTATGCTAACCTAAATTTTGTTGAATTTTCATTTATTGCATTTTGATCAACATAGAAATACTTGATGACCTTACTGAGGTGCTCGTTGCACCAATTAAACATATCAAATGGAGTTAGGATATGATTGCATTGAAGACTAGCTCAAGCCACTTGTCTTTTAACTGTCCCCCAAATTCTGTCACACAGACTTTTCCCATGGCTGGTGGCAAAAAAATTCCACACAAATTAAAATCATTCTGGTGACTGCAAAGGCTACTAAGATTTTTAAAATTTTTGTATTGGCTAGCAGCACCATCACTGAAGTAAATAATGTTTTTAATGTATGGATAATTTTGTTTGATATATGCCAAAATGTAATTTAAAAATGCACGGACTGCTAGGGTGTCGGTGCTTCAGGCAATCAGATATATAACAGCCAGATACACATTTGAGCTCCCTGGACTCTATATCTCGTAAGTAAATTGCAAAAGGGTGCAAAGTTGCCTGGGAATTATCCCAATGATGTCCTTGAACTTCATCCTGCACTATGAAACTGTAATTTTCAGCAAAATCCAAAAGAATAATAGCCGAATGATCATCAAGTTGTTGTTTTTGTTGTTCTAAAAATTGTGATTGGGCCTTGGCAACAAAGTGATAATGCCTGAGATTGTCCACACTCAAATTAATTCTATACCTTCTTGTATAGTTGTCTCAAAAGACATGAGTTGTTTGGTCTGTGTGAGCCCATTGCTTATACTGAATATTACTGCGTAAGTCAAACTCATCTGTTGACAGCAAATCCATTAAGTATGTGTGCAATGCTTCTTTACCTGGACAGGAATCACAAGCATGCAACACACAGTCCCAGCTTTGCACATCACAGACAAGTTTAGATAATAAATCTTTATAATCAAATTTAATTGGAAAAGCAGAAAGAAGTAACTTTGGATTTTGATGGTGCTGGCACACACAGACTGAATGAGTGCCTATGGAACTTACAGGAATGCACCACTTTGGCCTTAGCTCACAAAATTTAGAAAAACCTATTTTCTCATTAAATTTATCTTTAAACACTACATATAATTCATTTAAATTAACCAAAAGTAAGTGTTTTTGTTTTTGAACTTTTTCTCCATTGATAATTCAGTTACATACTCTCTTTTACCAGGGAACTCTCAAGAAAATTCATCAGAAGTGTAAAATTACTTTTTCGGTAGTTGCTTCACTCAAAAGATTACCTAATTTTTTATCAGGCTCAAACAAAATACCTTTTTGTTTTTTAAATTTTCTGGCCTGTTTTACTATATGCTCACTAACATTAAATTTTTGAATGGTCTCCCTAATAGTCCAACTGTCTAGCACAAGAGTGAGAATTTTGATTTTATCTTTTCGAGGAGAAACATTACAGTTCTCCATGAGAAGTTTAATTAGCCTATCCAAATCTTCACATTTAGTGCATGGGGCATCAGGTGGTTCAATTTGATCTTTGGGAACATGCATTAATTTAGAAAATCTCATTTTTGTAGCCTCTTTGATGGAGCTAACCTTACGTTTTACATAACTATCTTTTTCGCTTACTACTTCGATAGGGGAACACTCAAGTGCAGACACACTTATATTAAAGTCTTCCCAAATAACCTCTTCTGATTGAACTCAGGATCAGAAATGTGATTCCTGCTGGTTCCTGGCACTTCATCATAATCTATTGGGTGTTCAGGCTGGTCAGAAGGTTTACGGTACTCAGTGCATAACTTTTGGCCAGAAATTATCCCGAGCTTTTTAGCAGTATCGCAATTAACAGTCCGTAGAGCTTCTGGAAATACACAATAAAAAAAAAAATTTAGATATAGGTACCTCCTACATAATTGCTGTAGCAATCAGAAAAGTTACCATCAAATACTTTAATTAACACACTATCTTTCTGTAAATGCTTAGGAGGGGTTTCCCATCAAGCGCTATATACGTGTACCTTTATTATTATTATTATAATCACAGTACTTATACCTACAGACTAAATGCTCAGACATAGTAAATCAAAATCTCGCATTTACCTATATCATGTAGTGTATTATGTCGTAGCTTTCACCAGTATGAAGGATACAATTACATAATATATACCTACATGTAATATATATTATACATAGGAAAAGTAAATGTGAATGCAGTATAACTGAAGTTTTTAAAATATGTGAACTGTAAAGTACTAACAACCAATAATTCCATAGCTAACTGAACTTATTTGTGACCTTTCTGGTATGAATTTTTTTTGGATCTGCACAATAATGCTGATGATTTTCATATGATGACAAACATTTTTTCATGATGAAAGCATATAATATGTATGTATATCTTCTAGTTGTAAACCAGTTCTCCATTGAAGTAATTCTTTATCTTGTATATTTTTTAATTCAATTATACCTTTGTTTCTAGTATTGATAGTTTTATGACATGGGTCATCTAATTTTCCTCCAATTTAACAATTTTCTTTTTCCATTTTTATTACAATATAGATATAGAATTATAAGTAGATAGGTACCTAGCTGTAGTAGGTGTAGATGAAAAATATGAACAAATAATTATAATTATTAATAGGTAAAAAAAATTTTTAAATTATTACAATATTTAAATGAAAGTTTGATGAAAACCAAACTTCATATAAAATATATAAATAAACACTGAAATAAAAGATATCCCAACTCCAAAGTTTGACCATATCTTGTCAAAAGGAATATAAATACATGGTAAAAATTTGAAAGTGGTGATTAATTGTCAACATTGGGTAATGGTCTGGCAAACATACGCTTTTTTTTACTAAGAAAAAGCTTATTTTATTTTCAAAAACTTTTTTCTACCAAACTATAGGTACTATACAGCTTTTGATGGTGTTTTTAAGTGGAATAGCATCATAAGAGATAGCAATGAAAAAATTAGCTCTTAGGTATCAATAGTTTTCCATCAGGACCACTGTAAAATTGGCAACCAAATAGGCACTTTTTGCTTTTGATTGATTTTTTAAACCCTGTAGTAGCTAATCCATTAGGGATAGAGCAAAGTTAACACCAAAAATGGACTCTATGCCCTCATTTTACCATAAATATCAAGTTTCAGCTCTGTAAAGTAATAAATAAAAAAGTTATTGAAGGCCAAAGTTGGCTTCAGAAGCCAATTTGCTACTTACGCGTAAATTATTTGAAAATCCACAAAACTTTGATAGGCCATATCTCAAAAATTATTAGAGCTACAGAGTTAAAATTTTGCAGTTTTTCATCTCTCTAATAGGCCTTCCACTGGTATTAATTTCAAAATTTTTTGAGAGGTGACCTAGGAAGTCATTCTGAATTTAGGTCATTTCATATGGAATGACGGTAATTATTCATTCTTTGACCCAGTCTCTTTTTATAATGAGAGCAAACTTTTCTGGTCAATTTTGAGGTGTTCTGCACGAATCTGCCATCCGTTTCCTGTACAAATGCGTAGTTTTCGAGATATCATCATCTCGAAAACTACGCATTTGCACAGGAAACAGATGGCAGATTCGTGCAAAACACCTCAAAATCAACCAAAAACGTTTGCATTCATGCTAAACACAACCTAACCTAACCTACCGTAACCTAACCTAACCAGTCACCTTATTTTGGAGGATATAGTTCTGCAATTGCAGTAAGGAAGTGATGCACAACTGTAGAATCGTCAGGATGTTCTGCCAGGAACAAGTATCGTGCAAAATATTTCCAGTAATAAGGGCGTCTGTTCCCAGCATGTAAAACTCACAATTTCACATCCTTTCACACAGGGTTGTGGAGTCGGAGTCGAATTTTTACAATGTGTGGAGTCGGAGTCAGAGAATTTTGGACCGACTCCACAACCCTGGTTATAGCCACTAGGTTAAGAAGGGTTATTCAATTTTAAGTAGGACTACTACTGGTTAGACCTTAATTATGTTTAAGAGAATCTTTTTCATTTATTATATATATATATATATATATATATTATTGGAAAAAATAAAAAATCCCTTAATATGATAATATCTACAAGTCAATATCCTTCTTAATATTTGAATGTTCCCTTATCCTAGAAAGTAACCTGACGATTCATGTGGTGGTGATGAAATGTCTTATTATTATGATAATTATAGAGTGAAACACTAGAGGAGTCGGAGTCAGATTTTGATTTTTTACAATGTGTGGAGTCGGAGTCGGAAATTTTGGACCGACTCCACAACCCTGCTTTCACAAGCGTTCAATGTTTTGCGTGTGGATGGTGTGGTCTTGGGGATCCACAAAATTTTCACTGTGATTAATTTGCTTGTGTGTGTAGCCCTATCTTCATCGAGGCCAACAAGGCGGATTAGGTCTTCAAAATCAAGTTCACAAGATTGACACGTCATGGTTCTAGAACGAAAATCACCAAACTAACGAGTAACAGAAAGAAGTAGACAAAATCAAGAAAAAGTAGCCAAAAATAAACAAAGTAATCTATAGTTGAATGGAAATCTCCAAAAAAGGTAGCCAAAATAAACAAATTAACCAAAATTTATATACATACATATTAGAAAGTAGAAAATATTTTTGGTTAATATGAGTTTTATCGCACTCAGAATATCAAAAGCAAATATAATTATAAAATATTAAAGCATAATTTTCTCATCATTTTCATATAAGTCACATGCTCACAGATGCATACTTAACAAATTATGTACATTTGAATATTATGACATTTTTGCTTTTTTTTTTCCCGCCCTTCCAATATTTTGATTGGTGATGTCATGAGAACATGATATATAAGCTAGATTTTTTAAGTTCTTAGGCCTTTTAAGTTGCTAGTCTACTTCTGTTAGGTTTTGATAGATGTTTGTGGCGATGACATGTGAATGGTGTGAATATTATTTTGAGGATTTAATATACTCTAGGCTAGGTTAGCCAGGGTTAGGCTAGTTTAGCCAGGGTTGGGTTAGGTTAGGTAAGATAAGGGTAATTTTTTACTATCGCTCCGGTCTCTTCAATTCCCATAATTTATAGATCAATGGATTCGTTATTATACCAGGAATGCGATTTGGATAGTCTCAAGTGAGGGAACTGGCCCAAAACTAAGTTAGGACACGAAGTTTGTTTTGGGGTATAAGTGTGAAAAAATACACTAAAATGCGGGTAATTCCTTCAGTAGAGACTACCTAGGGCGCATTCGCGATGTAAAAATGAATCCATTGATATATAAATTATGGAAATTGTAGAAACAGCTAACATGAGTGACCTAAAAGGTATATATATACATTTATATATATGTAGTAAAACGAACACTGTATATATTCACTGGGATCTTTTCCGTTTGACTGCCGCCATTGAAACATAATTAAACTCCAGCCTTCTTTAGTTAGCTTTATAAGGCTAACTAACAAAAATATCATGACCTAACCTAACCAATCATCAAGGTCGTACAGTTGACCTAATGATTGGTTAGGTTAGGTCGTGATATTTTCGTTAGTTAGCCTTATAAGGCTAAGTAAAGAAGGCTGGGGGCACTCACCTCTTATGTTTCAATGGCGGCAGTCAAACGGAAAAGATCCATTCACTGTATATTATATATACCGTAAAACTAAATACTACTAACCTAACCTAACCTACCTAACTAACCTAACCTAACCTACCTAACCTTGCGTGTTCCCCTTCTCCGTTTCTTATCACGCACATGACCTATGGCAACGAAATGCTTTTCTGTTTTTATCGAACACACACTTATTACCACAAACAATATCTTCCTTGTTTTTCTTAGGGCAAATAAATTCTTTTAGCAATACACCGTGTTCTACATAAAAATTAAATGCAGCCTCTTCATCATCAAAAAATTTGCATGAAGTTAAACACACTGAATAATTACAACCATTGCAAACCAACGCCATCGTGACACTAAAATCTTATGAGTTCAGGTCAAACCACCCAATTTTGTTAGCGGTACCTTCCTAACCTTTGTGGGATCAGCCATTTTATCACTCCCAAAAACATGATCCGCGATTTTATCGCTCAAAAAAAAATTTATTAACATTAATTTTATAGCTTTAATCGGCATTTGCCTTCATATTGTACTTAATAAAAGTTGTTTAAAAAAATGTAGAGTCTTATGGTAAACTTTATTTTCAGTTTCCAGAGACCGGACTGATAGTAAAAAATTACCAAGATAAGGTTAGGTTAGGTTAGGTTAATTAATACCAAAATTAATTAACCTAACCCTGGCTAACCTAACCCTGGCTAACCTAACCCTGGCTAACCTAACCCTGGCTAACCTAACCCTGGCTAACCTAACCCTGGCTAACCTAACCCTGGCTAACCTAACCCTGGCTAACCTAACCCTGGCTAACCTAACCCTGGCTAACCTAACCCTGGCTAACCTAACCCTGGCTAACCTAACCCTGGCTAACCTAACCCTGGCTAACCTAACCCTGGCTAACTAACCCTGGCTAACCTAACCCTGGCTAACCTAACCCTGGCTAACCTAACCCTGGCTAACCTAACCTGGCTAACCTAACCCTGGCTAACCTAACCCTGGCTAACCTAACCCTGGCTAACCTAACCCTGGCTAACCTAACCCTGGCTAACCTAACCCTGGCTAACCTAACCCTGGCTAACCTAACCCTGGCTAACCTAACCCTGGCTAACCTAACCCTGGCTAACCTAACCCTGGCTAGCCTAACCCTGGCTAGCCTAACCCTGGCTAGCCTAACCCTGGCTAGCCTAACCCTAGCCTAACCCTGGCTAGCCTAACCCTGGCTAACCTAACCCTGGCTAACCTAACCCTGGCTAACCTAACCCTGGCTAACCTAACCCTGGCTAACCTAACCCTGGCTAACCTAACCCTGGCTAACCTAACCCTGGCTAACCTAGCCTAGCCTAACCCTGGCTAACCTAGCCTAGCCTAGCCTAGCCTAGCCTAGCCTAACCCTGGCTAACCTAACCCTGGCTAACCTAGCCTAGCCTAGCCTAGCCTAACCCTGGCTAACCTAGGCTAACCTAGGCTAACCTAACCCTGGCTAACCTAGCCTAACCTAACCCTGGCTAACCTAGCCTAGAGTATATTAAATCCTCAAAATAATATTCGCACCATTCACATGTCATCGCCACAAACATCTATCAAAACCTAACAGAAGTAGACTAGCAACTTAAAAGGCCTAAGAACTTAAAAAATCTAGCTCATATATCATGTTCTCATGACGTCACCAATCAAAATATTGGAAGGGCGGGAAAAAAAAATGTAAAAATATCATAATATTCAAATGTACATAATTTGTTAAGTACGCATCTGTGAGCATAGTGACTTATATGAAAATGATGAGAAAATTATGCTTTAATATTTTATAATTATATTTGCTTTTGATATTCTGAGTGCGATAAAACTCATATTAACCATATTTTTTTATAAAAAAAGTACATTTTATACAAATTTGCACAAAATAATATATATATTTTCTTATTCAGTTTTGATTGGTTATTCAATATATATTGCTGTTATAGCTGGGTGACTGGGTCAAAAAACTAATAATAACCGGAATGACCCAGTAATGGTTAAAAAGTTATGGGCCCCCAATTTTGGGGGTGGGGGCTAGCCCCTTAATGTTTAAAAGTCCATAACTCAGTCCCTAATTGAGCTTGGAAAAAAATTTAAAAACCATTTGAAAGCTCAAATCCTAAAGAATAACTGACTAAGTAATAAAATGCATTTAATCAAATAGTTAAGTTATATCAGTGAATATTTGGAGGGGGCCCACCCACTGATACAGATATTCAAGATTTTTTTTTCATCATTTTGTACCTCAATTACTCTTCTATATGACTTAGTCAATGACATTATGTATTTCTACCTTTTAAGTTGTATATTTTTTTGCACTTTATTATAAGGTACTTGCTAGCAAAAAGATGACATAATAGCCCAAGTTCAGGAATTGGGCTATACTAACTATATAATAGCTTTATCCTAACTATATATATTGCATACATACACACACATTATTAAAATAAGAGATAATTTATACTGCCTATTTGTAAGGTTGAGTGGTATCACACTTGTGTAGTCATGCTACAACTTGTCACAACAAAATGAGATTGTCTGAGGGCTCCTTCCATTAGCAGAATCAGTTCCACAATACAATTCCTTCAGAATCCAGCCATAAATTAGTTTGAAAAATAAATCGTTAAACTAACGAAATATCATGACTTAACCTAACCAATTGTCAAGGGTGTACAGTTACCCTAACTGGGCATTCAATTAACCTAAATGGGCATTCAGTTGACCTAACCAGGCATTCAATTAACCTAATGAGTCAATGTTATTCTTTAAAAATTTATGAATCACTTCAAACGGAGTAAGAGCACAACCTTCACACACTGTACCCATGGCTAGACTGAGACAATATGGCGGACCAAAAATTATTATATTTATTATCTTCGTTATTATCCATTTGCGACGGAAGTGGTATTAGAAAAAGTTGTCCGAAATGAAGATACAGCTAAACAACACATCAAATATGCAGTAATCAAGTTGTGGTTGAAATTATAATAATACCAACATGTTTAGGTGCTCCAATCTCTCTCTGTAACTAAGGTGTCTAAGGCATGGTATCATCCTTGTGGCTCTCTTTTGTACTTTTTCTACTCTTGTCTTTGTCTTGCCTTGCCTTAACCCCTTCCATAACTTCCTTTTTACAACCTTACAGTCACTGTCTAAAGTCATCTTAAATACTAATTCTTTAACTCAGTTAAAAGCTATATGGTCTAAGTTAGGCTATCCCCTGGATGGAATAAGCTAATCGGGGCCTAGGTTAATCAGGCCAAACCTGAGCTTGCACAGAGTTAATTTAAGCTTAAAACTTCAGAATGGAGTTATTTGTACTTTATTAATCCCAACAAAGCCAAATCTACAGAATTAATAATATAATACAGTACTTCAACAATTTGTCAAAAAACTTGGAGCACAACAGAAAAGCTGCTGCCACTTTCAACTTCAGTCTTCGGGCCAATTTAGAAAACATGAAGCCACTCAGGTTATCCAAGTCGCAAGCTATATTTTGTAATAAAATCTTACAGAATATCAATCTCAAGTCAGCTAATTAACATACACCTATTTATAAAGTCAGCAGAGCTACAAAGATCCTACATAAACTTCAGCTAAGAAATTTAGGGTGGAGTGTAGGGTTGCCAGACGTTCCGCAAAATGCGGGACAGTCCCACATTTGATCCAAAAATCCAAAAATCCCGCGTCCCGCTTTCTATTCAAAATGTCCAGGAAAAAATATTTTTTAAGCAAATTTTTTCAGGATGATGATACGTGATGAAATGTCGGAGGTCTAGCCTTTTCAACAGCACCTCTTGATGTCTTCATCCTCTGTGCTGTGCTTTAACCGTTTGATATCTATTTTCCAGAATTTATATATTGTCTGTTTTTTGTGGTCTATATTTTCCTTCCTAAAGATAAACCCCGCAATAATCTCCTTTTTGTCTACCATGAAAGACTGTTGTAATTTAATGGCCTTTACTGTCTCCTCCCTGTAGGCACTACAGTCCAACAAGAAATGCTCCAGGTCTTCTTTTTCGTATGCACACATGGGGCATTTGGTGTCCCCTCCTATAAATCTATTTCTGTCATTAAGTTCTAAATTATTTGTCCTACATCTGTACAATATGATTGAGGCTGAGGTGTTGTGAAAAAACTATATAGGGCTACGGGTTTATTGCCTGATACCCTCATCCGTTGGAAATTTCCAGCAGATTACATTGAAGAGTTAACGACAAAGGCCCTACGATTTTTCGATAGAGAGTTATGTATGTATAGCCAGTATAGGTCTTCAAAGGACCTCTTTATGTTTATTTGTCTTCGGTATTTGCGCTGCCTAATGGTAAAGAAAGGAATTGTCTTACCTTATTATTTCGTTGGGCCTCGCTGTTGTTTCGACGTAGGGCCGCGGTACGATGGAGTTATACAATGAGTTGATTTGATGTAACTAATATAGGCAGTCACTATTTAAATACCTGAAGGAATAGGCCTATCCTTTTTATAGTTATTAGGTTTTATATTAAGAGGATTTCACTCAGAACTTAGAGGAAGATAAAGGACATCTTCCTTGCTTAAGGCATCGCTGTAACACAAGCAGCTCAGAGTGCCGCCAGTATAATATAATCGTTAAGAATCTGCTGATTCTTCAAAGTTCGTTGACTCTTCTCTCGGTGTAATTTTCATGAGTCGGCAATGGAAAATTTCGAACACAAAATAATAAATTTGGTTTTCTTGCTGTCAAGCAGGCCTAATGCTTACATATGAATTCTATGTATGTGTGGCAATTATTTTCATCCCTAAGAGGCTATGTCGCCAATCCCGAGGCAATTTTGTATAGATATTTAATTCAATTAATTAATAATTTATATTTAATTAAGAAGTAAAGGTACCACATACGATACCATGTTGTAAGCGTGTATAGTTTTTCCATAGGTGTTGTTATATCTATCCTCTGTATCTCCAATGTTTCCTTTCCATTTCCTATATATTTTTAAACTTTCCTTTCCGTCCATATTTTTTCTCCAGTTGTCCACATCCCAGGTACGTAGTTTGTTCGCCAGTCCCTTTTTTTACAGTCTTTTAGGTACTTTATACTTACTCTCAAGCCACTCATATATCCCTCAACCTCCTCCATCCATTTCCCTCTTGTTTCTTTCACTTTTCTAAATATTTCACCTACTAACCTGCCTGTGTCATTTTTCAAGATACTTTTTACAAAGTTGAGCTTTCCTTTCATTATTCTTGTTCTCATCATTGATGCCCCTATTTCTCCCCTCAAACCACTCACAGCCGCACTTCCTTCTGCTGATAGTATCGTTCTGTATATTCCATTCTCATATCTTTGTAGCTGTTGAATTTCCGTTTTGTTTAGTTCTATAATAGTTGTTCCATATAATATTGATGGCAGCGCCAAACCTTTCCAGAATGCCTTTCCCACAACCAGTTTATTACTCTTTTCTATGATTGAGTAGGTCATATTTGCCATTTTCTGTGCTTTTTATGACATCAGTTCTTCTTGCTTTTGGAAACAGTTCCGTGTATTATTAATTGTTATGCCCAAATATTTTATTGAATCTACCACTTTAATTCCCTCTATCTGCTCTGGTGCTTCTTTTTTGTTGAATATCATAAATCTCTTATTTTTGTTAATCTCTAGGCTATATGTCCTCCTCATTTGTATTACTGTTTTGATATTATCACGCCTCATCTACTGACACTGATAGCTGTAATCCATCATCCGCAAAAAATAATGTATGTATTTTAAATTTCTCATCTTTATATCCTATATCTTCTTTATCCAAATTCTCCAGAACTTGGTATGTCACCAACTTGAATAGAGTTGCTGATAGAGTACATCCTTGTCTTATTCCACTGCTTACTTCTGTTTCTTTACATAGCTCATCATTTAGCCTCACTGTGGTTCTGCCCCATTATAGATTTCTATTATGACTTGTATTATGTTTGGGTAGGCTGACCATACGTACCGTTTTGAACGGGACAGTACCGTTTGTTTTATATTTCCTGGCCGTCCCGTCGTTTTAATAAAAATGTCAATTTTGTCCCGGTTTATGTACTTACTTTTTCATGAATACAGAATATTACATAACCCCGTCCCTTTTTTGCCATCCCAATGTCCCGTTTTTGTCTCAAGGAAATATGGTCAGCCTATGTTTGGGTGAATCTTATCTCATGAGAGCTTCCACTAATTTTTCTCTTTTAACCGAATCAAAATCTGCGGAGTCAATTGCTGCCACTATCAAGGATTTTCTATTTCTGTAGCTACTTTCTATACAATACTTCACGATATAGATATTATCCTCTCTTCTTCTCTCTGGTGAAAATCCAGCTTGCATATCCTTGTCCTCATTATTCCTAGTTAGGTGTTCCTCTACCTTTGCTTTTATGATCGACATGAACGGCTTATATGCTACATCAGTTAAGGATATAGGTCTTTCTCTGTAGGTTTGTTCTTCTTTGGCACTGTAATAGCGTGGGGTTAGTGACTCCGCCAAGTTATTAGGTTGCTAAACAGCAATAAAGGCACTTACCGGTGCTTTGATTTAAATCTTCTTTAGGGCCTAGCATATATTACCCCTACCCTTATATACTATTTGACAACTTCCTGCTCACATTCTAACACTTTAGCAACATCACCAAATTAAACTTAGCACCAACGATTTAGTTAGATATGAATAACCATGCTGCTAGTCCAGCCAAAACAAACGAACAGGCCGCGTTCCGCAGTTTATCCTTTTGTGTTGCCATTCAGCTTTCTTTTAGTGACTTTTCCCTTTAGTGACTTTAGACTACACACACACACACACACACACGTACGTCACCTCACTCCTCCCCTACAAATTTAGTCTGTCAGGGGGTGAGAGACCCTAGACGACCTGCGGAGCGGGGTTGATGTAGTAGGAATAGATGCAACCTGCATAGACGGGCGAATTGAAACATTTTCCAGAGGATCGGTTTCCTCTTCCGGAAGACTCTGGTCATCCTGCAATTCACGTTCCCATATCTGGCCGTGATGGCGTTTAATAGAACGATCATCTTCTAGTTGGCACTTAAAGAAACAGGGCCCGTTCTCTCCTGCACAGTTGCAGGAACCCATTTTGGTCCAGCCCCATAGTTGCGAATCATAACTGGATCATTAGGTTGCATTTCCATAACTCTCCTTTTTTTCAGTGTCGTGGTACAACTTCTGTTTTCCCTGATGGCGTAAAACTCGTTGTTGTAGCGTTTCGTTTGGACATAACAGATCGAAAACTGAACGAATTCCCAGGTCAGTCATAAGTTTAGGAGACACCCCGTCGTTGTGCGAGGTGCTAGTCGATATTTAAACAAAAATTTATCCACCACCACTTGCATTTCCTCCCCATGCAAAGCCGACTTGAAAGTACGGACCATGTTTTCCGCGAGACCGTTAGTAGACGGGTGAAAAACACTAGACCGGACATGTCTAATGTCATTTAGGTGGACAAAAGAACAAAATTCCTCTGGTAAAACAAGTACCATTGTCGGAAACCAGAACTACGAGTAAACCCCATCGAGCGAAACACGAACGGAGTAAGCGAATTGTAACACCCGAAGTCGTGGAAGTGGTTGGAAAAATTTCCACCCACTTAGAGTAGGGGTCCACAATGACTAGGAAATAAGTATTATTTATAGGACCTGCATAGTAGGGTGGATCACTTTTCACTTTTTTTTTAAAATTATAGCTGGTCAAAGTTTTCCCCATGATTTGGTTCAGTGGAAGTACACTGACACCATTTTTACCAAAATCGATCAATATTTAGGGGTCGCGCATCGACCTTGAAAATTTCAATTTTGGAAATTTGGCCAAATTGACAATTTTTTACTGAATAAAGATAAATCATCAAATGACCATATTTTCTGAATCCTCTCAGTGAAAGAAATCCTCTCAGATACTTACCAAGTTGATCGGACAAGTAGTTTAGAAGTTACACTCACCTAGAAATAACATTAAAGTTTAAAATACCGCATTTGTCCCTCGTTATGGACGTAATCATAACATCAGTAGCTGACGCATCCTAAAATCCCAATTACACACACACACGCTATGTCTATGACCAATATTTTTACTAATCACAGTTTGCTTTTTACAGATCAACTGTGTCAATTGATTCTTGTTTGATAAGTTTAGACTTTAGTACAATGGATAAACTGTTAACAACCAGGAGTGGGAAGACTCTGAAAGTTACTTATTCTGGAAAAGAGAAAGCAGCAACAACAGCACCACCACCTCTAAGGTCAGCCACGGACGTCTTCTTAATTGGTCAGCCATCTTCCTCGATCGGTGGTGCCAAATTGCCAACCACCCATCAAGTTCTCCAGTACTTCTTCTATGCCAAGCAGGAAACTACTGACAGGAAGGCCGCCGTAAAAGACACGGTGGCCAATGTTCTGGCATTTTGGAACATGGCACGTATAAAGACGATCACGAGGCGTAACTGCGAAAGAAAACTGGAGTTACTGTGGGAAGAGTGGCGCTCGCTGCAGAAGAGCAAGATGAGAGACAGTGACGAGGGAAAAGGCAGGGAGAAGTTTTCAGAAAATCTGAACAAGCTCTGGGACATCGGAGCTCCCGATGCTATTGAAGATATACAGAAAAGTCGACTGCTCTCAGACAACAACAAAGAAGATGATATTAACTTTTATGAGGATCAACGGGGCCTGCGCCAGGCAACAATGAGTGGGAATGATAAAGTGTTCGTTGTCAAGAGAAAACGGCAACTCTCAAGACAACAATCTCGTGGTGAGCCAGGCACCTCAAAAACGAAATTAGGAACCGAAGCTGAGAGCGACGATGAATCTATAGAAAGCAGATCATCGAGCAACTCCGAATCACAGCTAGAACCACCATACCGACAGCCGAGAGAATCAACTGTATCAATCAGCCTTCCTCACCGCATCCTCAATGCACCGGCTGTTATTGAAGTGGCTGATCGCTTCCGGATGTCCAATAATCAGGTGTGTGTATATCAGTAATGATCTTTCCTTGACAAAGATATAATAGACGTAACGACGGAAAATTTAGTGATTATTTTGTCACATAAAAACCATACGCATCCTTGTCAATTTCCTTTCAATTTCGCACGTAGGTGGCAAGTGTCGTGGCGGCAGTCCTACGTTCGGCAGATCCGCCCGCAGACCTGGACAAATTCAGTATCTCGAAGGACACGTCTCGCCGTGGAAGAGTGGCACATCGTTGTGAAGTGTCGACAGCTGTGCAGAAATCCTTCGTATCTCCGAGGCATGCTGTCGTCCACTGGGACGGTAAAGTAATCAAGGTCAGTTTTGCCCTCACCGTGGACGACAGTGAATTAACATGTTCCAGTGACGACAGTGGATTGACATATTCCAGTGGACGATAATGGATTGGCATGTATGACATACGTTTCAGGACTCTCTTCGATCATTGGAGCACCGCCAGGCGATTCTCATCTCCGGAGCTCCCCAATGCACAGAAGGAAAGTTGCTGGCCGTTCCGACTGTTGCTGACGGCACCGGTCTGTCCCAGGCCCAGGCGACCTTTCGTGCTCTCAAAGACTGGGGATGCGAGAACAACGTGATTGGACTGTGCTTCGACACAACTTCCTCCAATACGGGGAGGGTGCAGGGTGCGGTGGTCCGGCTGGAGAACATGCTTGGTAAACCGCTCTTCCAGCTGGGCTGTCGCCATCACGTTATGGAGCTCATCGTGGGGGCAGTGATCATCACCGCGTTTGGAAGAACCACAGCACCAACTGAACCTTTGTTCCAGTATCTGAGGAGAAAGTGAATTTCAAGTCTAAGGCGCATTTGTTTTCTCCAATGATTTTTTGCCTTCAGAGCAATTGAGATATCAGCGTCCTTCTAATAATGATGTTAATAACAGTCGAAAAGGGAAACTTCAGTCGTTTTCATGCAATATTTTCATAACTCCCCTTTCAGGTGGGACAAGCTCGACCTCTCGACTTATCAGGAGCTGGAGATCGAGCATTTGGCGGAGGTGACGTGGCTGATGGAGCTCCGAGATGAGGCAGTCAAGTTCCTCGGCACCGCTTCTGGTCTTGTCAGAGAAGACTACGAGAAGTGGCGGAGATTACACTCCTGGTACTCGGGGCCCAGCCACGTCGTGGCACACACTTCATGCGCCCAGGAGCCTACCATCATGCGAGGTGGATGGCCAAGGTTGGTATTTTGAATTAGAAGTTAAATATTGTATTGCCTTCTGCAAACAGCCATTTGAAGTCCCTACCAGAAAAAAATAAGATAAATAATTTACCATTAAACAAACTTATATGGAGTGGTATCGGTATTTATACATCACAGTGCGTATTCGTTTCAGATCATCTACTACACGAAGCTCCTGATGTTCAGCGGTCAGCTGGAGTTCGACGACGAGCTGGTACAGAAACTTCAGAGAGTGGTACTATTCACTGCACTCCTCTACGCACCTGCCTAGCTGGCGGCTCCTGTCGCAGCTGATGCCCCGCTGAATGACCTTGTGTTGTACCAGCGTCTTCTGCAGTACAGGGCTGTGGATCGCGAGATTGCAGAGGCTTCACTGGCAGTGATCAGGCGGCACTTGTGGTATCTGAGGCCTCAGACCGTCGTTTTCGCCCTCTGCAGTGACAAAGTGGAAGACACTGTGAAGCACGAGATGGCAAAGAAGCTGTGCCGCCTCGCTGTACCCGAGGACTTCACGTATGACAACGTCTCGGTTGATGACACGACGCGCCTTCCGGACCTGATCGATGAGTCATCGTGGTTCGTGTTCACAGGCTTGCAGGTGTGTGCGTCTACGTGGCTCACTCTGCCGGTGAATAAGTGGGATCAAGATAAGAACTGTGAAAAATCTAGCAACCCCAGTAGAGTGAAAAAATCAAAAGTGCCAGGATCAAAATTGAGGGGGGTCTAGATAGTTGTCTTTTGTCCAGGATTAAACTTTAAAACCGATTTTGGGTGGTTGCATACGAAACTCTGACTGCTGCCGGCCAATTTAGACAAATCATATGTGCGCACAACAAAAATTTGAACCCAGTGACCTATCTTGGGTTCTGGACATGATAGAAAGACAATTTAAAAACTGTTTATGATGTATATTTTACCTCTGAAGCAGAGTAAAACATTTGCAGAGTGCTGTCGGGTCAATAATGCATTAAAAAAATCCATATTTCGTAATTTTTGCTCAAAAAATACAATTTTTCGGCCCTTTTTCTCCAAATATTTTGTTTTTTATTTTAAATTATATTTTATATTTTTTTTTCAGGTTGAATTTATAGAATTGATAAATACATGTATTTTGATAACCTTATTACCAAAAAATACTGCATAGTAGGATGTTAAGACGCGGTGACACAGTTAAAATTATTGATGGAGGTCACAGATTTTCAAGCACAGACTCATTCCTCAACGGAAAGCTTCCTCTTGGTAAAGATGTCATCCAACGTGTAATGGCAGAAGAAAACTGGGCAACCAGACAAGCAGCTGATACGGTTGCACTAAGTCTGATTGAACACTGGATTTGGTGCAATGTCTATCCAATTTCACGCCCCAGTGTCACGAGCAAGATTCAGGACCTAGTCAAAGAATTTTCAAGGTAAGACATATTTTCAGTCCCTTATAAAAAGATTTAAAATATGTCATACTTTTGTAAATTTTGTATTTACATTTATTTGTTTGTGACATTAATTTTATTAACAATCATGTGATTCAGTGATTTGCAAATCATAAGAATGATCGGTAATAAATTCTGTTTTGACTAGAACTTAACTTAGGGTTTATAATTGAAATTTGCATTCACAAATTTTGTAGGTTTGATAGATCATATCCAAAAGGGAAAAGTGGTGACAAGTTCCGGAGTGATCTTTCTTCCTTCATTGAAAAAACTTCCAAGTTGTTTGACATCTTCTGTAAGGACTCAAATCGGAGGAGAGATTTGGAACATTTGTATCAACTCAAAATGACAGAAGAAGACTATGCTTTCTATGAGAACCAGAAAACAGCTAGAATAGGATGATGCGTTGGTTTTAAGGAATGCTTTACATCGGCAGACATCAGATACAAAAGGAGAATAGTACAGCAGGAGCAGGCAAAAGAAAAGAATCGGTGAGTTTGATCTATATGAATTAAAAAACTTTTGATTAATGGCCATCGAAAATCTGAGTTTCTTGAAATGACTGTGCTACAAATTATAAAATTTTAGTTTTGCGTCTTTGGTAAACTATCTTGTATCATAATCATATTGTGTTTTATTCTCCCCAGGGAAGAGCTCAGAAGAGTTTTTCAAGTTGTTCCATCAAGCTCAGCAGCAATACATGACAGTGGTCTCAACAGTCTCTCAAGTCAGGGCAGCCTGGAATCACATGATGAAACAGCTGGTGTCAGTGAACAACAGGAATCAAGGACAGAACAAAACAGGAAGAGTTTATCAAACCTCACTAGGCAATGTGACAGGTATACTGTATAGTTTAAAATATGAGTATGCTTTGAACACTACTTGTTGCTCTGTTAACAATACCTTTGAAAAAATTATTTATAATCCATGTAACGTTGCTAATAGTTAGAGTCCAAATCTTGGACACTGCTGTTCAGTGAACATCTTGTTAGAATATTAACTTGATATAAAATAAATTTCTTTTATAATCTATAAATTTAAACGGTTGGGTGGACATCTTCGGCGGAGTGAACGGCGAGGTTCTGCATCCAGTGGCACAGCGTGGGTGACTACCGGTTGATGTTCGGAATTAGATACACCAGGAGTCGGGTTCACTGCAGAGGCGTCCGGTAACGTCTCCAATCGACGGGCTTCTGGCACAGGTTCATCTGAAGTACTTCCGATGGGTGATTGTAACGTATCACCTAAAACAGGTGACTGAATCTGTAGATCATTTTCTACTGTTGTTCCAGCAGAAGCTAGATCGCGTAGGGATACTGTAGTTTGTTTTCCATTTGGTAATAAGATATGGGTATATTGAGGATTTGCCTCCAACACATCCACCTCGTCGACCAATGGGTCATATTTCGACTGCCTGATATAACGTCTTAGCACTGCTTTGCCAGGTGAGAGCAGCCAGGTTGGAAGCGATGTGCCGCTTGTAGAACGCCGTGTGAAGCTAAATAGGAGTTCATGAGGGGTCCGATTCATCGTGGTACAAAGTAGTGAGCGAATGGAATGCAATGCGTCAGGTAGCACCGATTCCCAACGTTCGAGAGGCATGTCCCTCGATTTTAAGGTTAAGGTAATAGTCTTCCATAATTTGCTGTTATACCGTTCGCATTGGCCGTTACCACGTGGATTATACGGAGTTGTGCGACTTACTGCGATACCACGGCTTGTCAAGAAATGACGTAACTCATCAGACATGAATGTAGAACCTCGATCAGAGTGGACAATTGCTGGCATGCCAAACATTGAGAATAGTTGACACAAACACCTAATAATTGTTGAAGCTGATGTATCTGTGCACGGAAATACAATGGAAACCTGAAATATTCGTCGATGATTACGAACAAGTATCGTTTGCGAGAGGTAGATGGCAGAGGGCCTTTAAAATCGACGCTTAGGCGCTCGAAAGGTTGGGTTGCTTTGATTAGGCATGCTTGGGGTGTCTGATGAAATCTGGGTTTGCATTCAGCGCAGACGGGGCATGATGCTATTAGCTTCCTAACATCGTCAGTTGAATACGGCAAGTTTCGAGAGCGAATAAAGTGCATCATTCTCGTAACGCCAGGGTGGCACAGACAGAGATGGGCACAAAATACTTTAAATGTAATTAAATACTAAATACATTACTTCCTCAAAAAGTATTTAAATACCAAATACATTACATATTTTCAAAATGTATTTAAATACTAAATACATTACATCAAAAATGTATTTAAATACATTTCAAATACATTTTTAAATACTTATATAACTATATCATGCCAAAATTTTTCTAAAACCTATCTCTTGGTAACATTAGTTTATTGATATGATCATCTATTAGACTTTATAAAACACATATGCATAACTCATAAGTAGGGCAATTTTTTATTGACCTAAAAACAAAATTGACTATTTTCCTCCAAAATCGACTTTATTGACCTAATAAATATGTACCATTAAATTGTCTAATTTGACTTATTGTAAAGCAATTTTCATGATTACAAACTATTAGTTGTGTAATTTTAGTGATAAATTGTATAATCTATTTATAGATTGACACACAAAACTCCACATGCAGGCAGTTAACATCTTTAAATACAATTATTCCACATCTGCATTATATAACACCGCAATATAGTTTTTAACATTTTCGGATTTGGAGTTTCTGTCTTTGGCTAGGAGTTTTCGAAGAATCGAAAAACTTCTTTCGACTGATGCTGAGGTAGGTTGACAGTTTTTTAGAAGAACGTAATCGTATAATGATGGAGATATAGCATTCCTGGTCATATAATTTTTTATATTAACAATCTTCTCCAAAATATATGGTATTGACCGCTTCGTATGCTTCTTTGATAGTAAAATCTGTGCTCTCCATTTTTTCTAAAAGAGAACATAATGAAGAGTACTGTTCTTGCAACTGTGGGGGCTGAAAATCTAACCCATCTGATTTGATGCCAGCTTTCGCTCTTTTAACGAGGATCCCGTTGCCCTCGAATCCTTCCACAATCTGTCTTACTTTTGGAAGATGCCTTGCGTAATAAAACGCTGCATTCAACCAACTGGCCCATCTAGTAACGATTGGATCAGGTGGCTTAGATGATTAGAAAGATTTTGTATTGTTTCAGGGCGCAAATTGTTATTTGATAGTTGAGGCTAAGAAATGTATTTGCGAAATGTATTTAAAAATATGTATTTTCAAATAACAAATACTATTTCAAAGTATTTAAATACGTATTTAAATACACACCAAAAAAGTATTTATAAATACAAGTATTATAATACAAATGTATTTAAGTACGTATTTAAATACACACCAAAAAAAGTATTTATAAATACAAGTATTACAATACAAATGTATTTAAATACATATGTATTTAAATGCTGCCCATCTCTGGGCACAGATAATTATGAAGTTTAGTTAGGTTCTCCCAAGGAACAGTGGAGCAGATCATACGAGAGAAGGCATCCGCAGGCACACACTCTCTTCCCTGCCGATTGATGATGTGGAATGAGTAGCATGATAAGTCCAAACGCCACCTCTGAATCTTGTCATTCTTAATTTTATTGCTTTGCTTCACGTTGAACATAAATGCAACCCATTGCTGGTCTGTAATTAGCGTGAAATGTCTTGCAGCCAAGTAGTGCCGCCATTTTCGAACAGCTTCCACAATCGCATATGCCTCCTTCTCTATAGCCGAGTGCTTCTGTTCACTGGAGTTAAGTGGTCGAGAAAAGAATGCCACTGGTCGGCCCTGTTGGTTTAGAGTAGCCCCGATAGCAGAGTCTAAAGCATCAGTCTCCACCACGAAAGGTGCCTCCTCATCAATCGATTGCAATGCCGAATGAACGATTTTCTCTTTCAGTTTTTGGAAGGCTTGTATTGCTCCAAAATTCAGCGGAAAATATTGCGCCTGCGTAAGCGGCCTGATTTTCTGCGAGAAACTGGCAATCCACTTTGAATAGTAGGAGAATAGGCCCACTACTCTATCAAGTGACTTACGATTCTCAGGAATAGAAAGATCCATGAGAGGCCGGAGACGGTCGGGGTCTGGTTTGATTTCCCCGTTCGCGATCGAATATCCGAGGAGTTTGATTGATCAAAAAGAAGTAAATGTTTTATCTTTATTAATAGTTAAACTGTTGCTTATCCGCCGCTTTGATAAACCTTTGCAGATTCGTGTCGTGTTCTTCCTGTGTCTTGTCGCAAATTGTGATGTCGTCCAGATAAGCAAACTTACCAACGAGACTGTTCCTAGCGATGAAATCGTTCATTATCCTCTGAAAGCACGCAACACCATTTGTGATGCCAAAGGGCATTCGACAAAATTGATAAAGGCTTTGGCCGGCTTGGAATACTGTATAAGCTCTGTCGCTTTCTCTCAGAGGTACCTGGTGGTAAGCACTCTTTAGGTCGATAGTGCTAAATACTCTATATTTGGCAATCTTGTTAACTACCTCGTCAAGAAGAGGCAGCGGATAGGCGTCTAGGATTGTATATTTGTTAATGGTTTGAGAGTAATCGATAACCATTCGTTTCTTATGCCTCTCGTTTGCAGTGACAACAACTTGAGCGCGCCAACTATGATGCTATCGGCTAGAAGCTTTTGCACTTCCACTTCAATAAATTTCTGATCGCTAATGCTGTATTTCCTCGCTTTAGTCGCAAGCGGAGTGCAATCCGCAATGAGATTAGCGAATGGAGATGGCACTTCGTCGGCTAATGATGCTAATCCACATATGTTCAATGGCGGTTTCTCGCCACCGAAATAGAGACTCTCCGCATCATGCTGTTTCAGAAAATCATGACCTAAAACAATATCAGAGCATAAACTTGGGAGTATATGCAAACGAACATCCTCGTAACTACGACCCTGAATAGCGAGTGATACTACACATGATCCTTGAACAACAGAATGAAATGAAGTGCTTGCCATCGCTGCATTACCAGATCCGGGTAAAACCTTAACGTTAAGGTTCACCACCAGATTCTGAGAGATAAAACTCTCAGTGCTACCAGTATCAACTAGTGTTTGCACTGGCTGTCCATTGATGAGAATATTGAGACATGCTTTAGAGAGACAATTGGGTGCAGCAGCTATTAGCGACGCAATTGTTGGCATATCCATAGAGGCGACGGTGGTTCCCATCTACAAACTTTGACGAAATGACCCTTTTTCTTGCACTTAGCACAAATTTCATCTCTTGCAGGGCAGTAGTGACGTGGATGGCGTTTCTGACCGCAGAAGCAGCATTTTTGTACGTATCCAGCTGCCGATACACGAGACTTGTCTTGGGCTGTTCCAGCACGCTGTGGACACACCACAACATCAGTAGATTCAGTTGATCTGACCGAAGCAACGTATGGCGACGAATTGTACGATTCAGAGCTTTTTTGGGCAATGTCTAAAGCACGAGCCTGTACGACCGCAGTTGCAAGGTCCAAACTTTTGTTTTCTAACAGTCTCAAGCGGATTTGTGACGAGGTTAGTCCACTAATGAAGGCGTCTCTGATATATTCGTCTTTATGCTTTTCAGCCGTGACAGCTAAGAAGTTGCAATCAATGCTTAGCTGTTTCAGACTTTGTAAGTAGTCATCAATAGATTCATTGCTGCCGTCTACTTGCTAGTAGATGGCGCGCGAATACTTCATTCTTTGGTTTAACAAATATGTCTGTTAGTATCTGTATAGCATCCTCATAAGTCTGGCATTCTGATATATACTCATAAACGGTAGGTGCAATGTAGTTCGTCAAGAGAGCCAGTTTATCTGGTTGATGTTCTGAGGGTATAGCTGCAATAAAATTCTTGAATGTTGTGAACCAATGTTTCCATTCTTTGGCGGCAGTAGGTAAGTTAGGATCAGATCCGAAACGTTCAGGGCGTAGAAATTTATCCACTGTGATTAGCTCGCCATATATATACACTTTCAGTTGAATAAATTGTAGCGACAGAGGAGAGCCAACATATATTAAAACGCTTTATTGGGGACAACTCTTTACTATAATGCTTTATTCAACTGAAAGAACACAACATACATATCTGCAATAAACAAAAAGGAAATTAGTGCATATAACAGTAGCAAGGCTAGTACGTATAAAGATAAAGTTAAGTATATAATAGATATGTATAATACATTCGTACACAATTACCACAACCACGTATCAAGTAAGTGACAGAGCCGGAGCAGCAGTTGCATCAGCAGTTTTAGAGGATTATGGAATTATCACTACTACTGATAAGATGAATGTAATTGACAGGTAACAGTTCAATTATCTTGTACATTAGTATCTGATTCAAATCAAGTATTTCACAAAAAGGCATACGTTTCAAACAAGTGTTGAAATTTAAATATTGTTGGTCAAAACCTATGGAGCTTCGTTAAATAACTGTCTTTAAAATTGAGTAAATTTGCACTATGAACTTTGCAGGAACAAGCTGAGAGAACGTGAAAAATATCGTAAAGCCATAAGAAAAGAGGAGGGTAAATTGTTTGAATTGGTGGATGCTATTTATGTGGATGGTTGCAAAGATGGAACAACGGTGACAGTTGAAGTGAATGGCAAATATTACAGAAGAACTGAGCTAGAAGAACACTATGTAGTTGTAAGAGAACCTGGTAAGATTTAAAATTTTGATCTTTAGTTTGCATTTTGTAACAGATATTACTAAAAATATTTATTAAGATGATTTTGGGATATAGAAAGTGGAAAATAGATATAAACCCTGAAATATCTAAAAAATTCTTTCTAATTTCTGAATACCATTTCAGGTGATTTCGATCTCTCACATGGGACTTCAAGTAATGGCAGGGGTCGACTATTGCAACAGATATATACAAGGCCATCAAAGACACTGAATCACAAAAGAAACTTGCCATGATAGGATCTGATGGGACTAATACAATGACTGGTTCAAATGGTGGAGCTATCAGATACCTGGAAGAACTGCTTGGTAGGCCTTTGCAGTGGAGCATTTGCCTACTATACTGTAATGAACTCCCCCTTTATCACGTCTTTGTTACTCTGGATGGAACAGCAAAGAGCCCAGACTCATTTTCAGGAAAGATAGGGGTTGAACTTGATGGAAGTGTATCTCAGTGGGATGTGATTTCAGTCAAGCCAATTAGAAATTCAAAATTTCCATTTATTCCTAATGAAGTACTGGAGAATCTCAGCACTGATCAGTATTATGCTTACAGAATTTGTATGGCTGTTATGCTTGGCTGTGTTGATCCCGATCTTGAGCTCCTTGAAGTTTGACCGATCTGTCTTTCAAGGTGGTTGACTCTGGCATGTAGAATCCTCAGATTTTATACTTCTCAAAGGAAGCCTTCCAAAGTTCTGGTCACACTTGCAGAGTTTTGTGTCTTGGTCTATTTTCCAAGATGGTTCCAGATCAAGGAGGAGTATCGATGCACAGATGGTGCTAAGAACTTTTACAATATGCTCCAAAGGATCCTGAAATTTCCACACAAGGAAGCCAGGGAGATAGCCCTAAAAACCCTCTACCGAAATGCATATTATGCTCACCCTGAGACAGGCCCGTCGCCACGGGGGAACAATGGGGGGCACTGCCCCCCAAAATTCATTTACTGCCCCCCCCCTCCGAAGTCAAATAACTATCATCAAAACTAAAGTTGAATGGTTTATGGTTGTGGTTTACAATTCCTCTAATTCAAACTCTCTCTCTCTCAATATCGATCTACACTTGTACCTAACGTTGAGGAAAAATACGGTCTCACAAGAAGTTGGCATAAACATTATTTGGAATATTTTCTTTAGGTATTTTTAACAGAAAAGAAATTAATTTTTTCGATTTTTTAAATGCAAAAGATTATACAAACATTTAATAATTTAAGTTTATACAAAAATTTATCTAGGTAATTAAAAACGGAAGTAAAATATACTTTCTTAATAAAATTTAGTAAATCTTATTCGAAGCCTATAAACAGATTATCCTGCCCCTCTACATCTATGAATTTCCCCCCTATGATTATAGACCTGGCGACGTGCCTGCCCTGAGAACGTATTAATTGCCATGCTTGCTGATTCAGACCCACAAATCGGCAACATCGCAGTTAACAAGGTACTTTTGGTCAGAGGGAATGAATCATTTGAAACAGTGATAGACAATTACTTCAAAGGTGGTGACCTGATAATTGATTCAGATAAGGATATTGAAGTTTCAGAGTTACAGCCTGACTTGATTGTTGTGAAAGATAAGATGGTAGTGTCAGGAGATTCATGGTGCCTAAAATCGATAACGAAGCTCGAGGGTATCTCAAAATGATACTTAAATTCACCCGACATTCATAAGGCGGATGAAGTGAAGCATGTATGTTATATGAAAGATGCTAAGCCTGAAAATAACACTTGTATAACTGTATACTACGATATAGAAACATAAACGAACGCAGAAACCAAAGAGGTTATTCTACATTTACTCGTAAGCCAGACTATCTGTGATGAGTGTATGGAGATCGAGTGTAATGAGTGTCACAAATGCGGTAAACGTACAAACGTTTTTAAAACGAGTGCCTACGATAGCCCTGTGAAACTCTGTGTCCTATATTGTCAAGCTAGCGGACAAGTTACAGGTGATCCCTTGAAGAGGCAACAAACTAATACAGATGCAGATAAGAGGTAATGTAAAGTTTAAAGACACTTTATTATTCACACCTTGTAAATTAGCAAAGCTACCTAAGGTGATAGGTGTAGCTGCTGAAGTTTCAAAAGGATATTTCCCTTACACATTCCTCACTAGCGAAACTTTAAATTACGTAGGACTACCTCCACCCAAACATTACTTTAACTATGAATGTATGAGTACAGATGAACGTGAAGATTTTAACCGATACTACAACAGCTTTAATGAATCTGGTCCTTATAATATAGCTGATGAATGTGAGCGTTATTGCGCGAATGATGTGCGCGTGCTTAGAGTATGTTTCCAGGCCTTTAGAAGGATGTACTTAGGCCGTTTCAAATGCGATCCGTTGCAAGTCGCAACCACCATCGCCTCATTATGTTTTACGGTGTTCAAGAATAACTTCATGCCTAAAGACACGTTAGCCATTATTCACAGAAACAATCCCCGCAGTTATGGCCACAAGGCTATTTACTGGCTCATACACATACATCAGCAGACAGGTGTATACATAAAGCACGGCCGCAACAAGGGTGAAGTACCCATTAAGATTAATGGTCGTGTTTTTTGGGTTGATGGACCAAGTGAAAACCGTGCCACTGGTGAGAAGACTGTGTACTCCTTTAACGGTTGCTGGTGGCACGGATGCCCCCGTCCTGAGTGTGGAATCGCAGGAGATATCCACGGTAGATCTCCTGACGACTGTCTTGCGTGGACCCGCACCCGTGTTCAACTTATAGGATCCCAGTTCACTCACAAAGTCTTGTGGGAACATGAGTATGATGCACGGATGGAGACAGACGAACAGTACCGTGAAGAAATAAACACGATCAAGCGTTCAATGGTGCTGGATCCTCTCAAATGCGGTGATAGCTTGTTCGGAGGGCGTACAAATCCCTCCAAGCTATACTTTCCGCCTACGGAGGGTGTGAAACTCCATTACTACGACTTCTGTTCTTTATACCCCTACGTGATGGAGAACAATCCGTACCCCGTAGGTGCGCCTGAGAAAGTGGTGGGGCCTGACCTACCCACCATCGGCGAGTTCTCAAGAAATTTGAACGGGTACTATTTCGGCCTTTCTTTCGTAGACGTACTCCCCCCTCGCAATTTATGGATGCCGATCTTACCCGTCGTTATCGATCACAAGCTCATGTTTCCTTGTGCGTGAAGTGCGCAGAAGAGAACAATGGTGATTGTGACCATACAACCCACAAGTGTAAGATTAGAGGTGTATATACAAGTCCAGAGCTGGATCTGGCTGTTCGCCATGGCTACAGCATATTGAAGATACATCAGGTGTGGAGGTTTCAGAAGCTACCCAACCTTTTCACGCCATATATAAACGCTTTTTTGAAAGATAAGGTCGAAGCATCAGGGTATCCGCGAGGAGTTGATACCGAAGATGAAAAGTCGGCCTATATTCAACGTTACCGTGAAGGTATACAGCTTGACCGTTCCCAAATTGTAAAGAACCCTGGCAAGCGCTTTAGTGAAAAGTTTTGTCTAAACAGTCTTTGGGGAAAATTTGCACAGAATACCGGCAAAGGGAACGTTCATTTGGCACAAAGTTATAGTGAAGTCTGGGATTATGCCAATGCTCCCGATAAAGAGGTCATGGAGATCATGAATGTAGGTAATACTTACATAATAAAGTTCAACAATACCGAATTGGCCACAGATACCTCACGGGTTACAAACATACCTGTAGCCAGCTTCACA
This sequence comes from Bathynomus jamesi, assembly GCA_023014485.1. NCBI lineage: Eukaryota > Metazoa > Arthropoda > Malacostraca > Isopoda > Cirolanidae > Bathynomus > Bathynomus jamesi. The sequence goes on along the minus strand of JAJOZX010008009.1, from coordinate 42,632 downwards.
ATGGCCTACGCACGCATCAAACTTTGGGGGTTATTGCATTCTCTTGGGCGGCGGGTATTGTACGCTGATACAGATAGTGTGATATTCACAGAGAGGGATGGTGAATACATGCCTGCTATTGGTGAATTCCTC
>JAJOZX010008009.1:0-37500 GCA_023014485.1 Bathynomus jamesi | reverse complement strand
GCTGGTGGAAAAGTTCCTTATTAAAAAAGAATATAGTATCCTGGACTGATAACTTTAAAAGTTTTGAAAACAATTGTCTGCTTAATCCTAAAATGTCATTAGTAGAACCAAACAAAGAATTTATAATAATATCACAAGTTTCTAAAAGAGGTACATTTTTGGTAAACAAAGACTGAACATGAAAGGAAGCCATGAAACAATCCTTAAACTTCAACTTGGTGACACAATCAACAAATTCAAATGAATCTTGCAAAGTGAAATGACTACGTGTGAGAGGGTCTATGATTGGGACCAAAAATTTTGCAAGGTTATAACTTGGTGTGTTTATGGCTGCTAAAATGGGACGAAGCGGAACTCCAAACAGACCCATAAACCTGGAGTTCCGCTTCGTCCCATTTTAGCAGCCATAAACACACCAAGTTATAACCTTGCAAAATTTTTGGTCCCAATCATAGACCCTCTCACACGTAGTCATTTCACTTTGCAAGATTCATTTGAATTTGTTGATTGTGTCACCAAGTTGAAGTTTAAGGATTGTTTCATGGCTTCCTTTCATGTTCAGTCTTTGTTTACCAAAATGTACCTCTTTTAGAAACTTGTGATATTATTATAAATTCTTTGTTTGGTTCTACTAATGACATTTTGGGATTAAGCAGACAATTGTTTTCAAAACTTTTAAAGTTATCAGTCCAGGATACCATATTCTTTTTTAATAAGGAACTTTTCCACCAGCACGAGGGAATGGCAATGGGTTCGCCCCTTGGTCCGTCCTTTGCTAACAGTTTTCTTTGTTTTCACGAGGAAAAGTGGCTGAGGGATTGCCCGCTTGATTTTAAACCTATTTTATTTAAACGTTATGTAGATGATTGTTTTGTCATTTTTAAGCATAAAGATCATGCCCCTTTATTTTTAAATTACATTAATACTAAGCATCCTGATATTAAATTCTCTATCGAAGTAGAACAATACAATAAAATTTCGTTTCTTGATGTTACCATAAATAAACATAGTACAGGCTTCTCAACACAAGTATACAGAAAACCAACTACTACCCAACTCGGTACTCATTTTTTCAGCAATATTCCACTTAGTTTTAAGCTGGCTAGTATTAAAAGTCGTATTTTTAGAGCCTATCACCTTTGTTCAAGTTGGTCTTTATTTGACTTAGAAATTCAGTACCTTAGGAGATTTTTCAACTATAATTTTTATTGTACTTTGACTTTTGAGACTTTAATTTCTAAATTTTTAAATGACCTATATTCACCTAAAATAATTCAGCCCACGGTTCCGAAACAGAAGGTTTATCTTAAGCTTCCATTTTTAGACCAATTAACTTTTCAACTTAATAAAGATGTCCACTATTTTGGACAGACATTTCCCTCAATGCGACCTTATAATCATTAATTCTAATTCTAATTCTCTGCAATCCTTTTTTCGCCATAAAGATCACCTCCCCGTGCTTTTGAGATCCTTTGTTATTTATTTATATACATGTGCGACCTGCCAAAGTCGTTATGTGGGGCAGACTGCCCTACAGTTAAAACTTAGGATTTCGAAGCATTTGGGCTTTTCTTATCGAACTTCTCGCCCTCTTTCCACTCCTGAATCCTCTGCTATTCGGCATCATTCAGAGACCCATGACCACCCGTGCCCCCAAGACTCCTTTGCTATTTTGTCGTCTGCTTCTAATTCACTTGATCTTAAAATTTTAGAATCCCTTTTTATCAAGAAATTAAACCCAGAACTAAACGATAGCCTTTCCTCGATAAAATTACATACTTCCTAACCAACCAACATCTTTTTAACGCAACTACCGCACTAACTTAAGTTGTTTTTTCCTTTCTCTCCACTTGTCATTTGTAACTTTTATCATCCAGGTTAGTCCTTTTTACAAAATTTTAAATTTAACATTTTTAAACTTTTAATTTTTTAAATTTATTTTAAATTTGACATTTTTAAACTTTTAATTTTTGAAATTTTAGTTGGTTTTATTTTTACTTTTTTGTTTTATAATCCAGATAGTTTTTTTTAAACAACTTTTTAACTTTTTTGTATAGATTTTATTATTGTACAGTTTGACATTTGTATTTACTTTAGTTTTATGATTATTTTTAGATGCTTCTATTTAGTCACTGAAGATGGCCCCTGAGTGGACCGAAACGTTTGGCCAATAAATGTTGAGAGTCGTATCTCTTGTTTTCATATTCATATTATATATATATATATAAATCCTGTACTGTTATATTGACGGTTATATTTTTTTATTATATGCATATTCCTCGTTCATGTTTTTTATACTATTATTATTTTTAATTTTTTTGATCATTCCAATGTATATTTATTTTCTATATATTTACAATATTTAATAAACAGAATGATGTAATGTTGTTTTATTTAATTGTTTTGGTTGTAAACAATTATACCAAATGGCTGGTTACGCCTTCTAAACCTACTGACGGATTTCTGAGCCAACTTTTAAGAATTAAATAAATGGCACAATCTGGCAACTCAACCTGAACAAGCCATTTACGCCTCCTAAGTCAACTGGCTGATTTACAACTAATAAAACAGCGGCGGGTCGACTGAAGTGTTAATATGCATTTGGCTCCTGCCAAGTGAATACCTCTCTCCTTTTCTCTCCTCCTGTCTTTCTCTTGGGGGATAACGCCGCCTCCAAGTTTCATGACCCCTTGTTGCACCTGCAGCATACCCCCACCCCCTTTGCAACATTGATCATTATCTCTGCACTCGTCCATTTTGCGTCCATGCTACTCCTCTGTTAGCTTTGTGCTGTACACTCAGTGTACAGGTTTACTCACACATGGTGTTTTGTTGGATACAATGTTATCCGTTGTTTTAGTGCCAGTACTAAAAGATAAAAAGGGTAAAATCAACAGTAAAGATAACTATAGGCCAATAGCCTTGGCCAGTATTATGTCTGAGGTGTTTGAATATATACTCATTAATAGACTTGAATAATGGGATAAGTACTTACTTGCGGACTTATGACAATCAGTTTGGCTTTAGAGTGAAACATGGTACTGACATGTGTAATTGCGTATTTATATGCTAAAGGAAGCCGTCCTAAAGTAAAAGATGTCAAGTAGCAATGTATATTCCTGTTTTTTGGATGCATCAAAAGCATTTGATAGAGTTAACCATCACAAACTTTTCAAGAAACTCTTGTGTCGAGGGGTACCTAAATATATACTTAGGATATTTGCATTCTGGTATACAGAGCAGACCATGTTTGTAAGATGGAAAAGCACTGTATCACCAAGTTTTAAGGTAACTAATGGTGGTAGGCAAGGAGATATATTATCACTATCTTTTCTCTATATACATGGATGACCTTACCAATGAACTAAAAACTGCACGTACTGGCTGTGTCAATGGAAAGGAAAAATTAATCATTTAATGTATACTGATGACCTTGTTCTTCTGTCACCCTCCCCATGGGCTGAGAGTACTATTAGAGATATGTGAACAATATGGTATACAAAATGACCTCACTTATAATGGGTCAGAGAGCTGTATTTTGATTTTTAGGCGTAATCTACTGAAACATGTACTGTATCATGTGGGTCTTTCGAAATGAATGGTCAGACAATACCTGTCAAAGACGCATGTAAATGCTTAGGTCATGTAATTACTCACGAGCTGCGAAATGAACTTGATATTAAGAAACAACGTAAAAAGCTGTATGTACAGGGTAACACGCTAGTAAGGAAATTTGGTGTGTTCAGAATCAGTTAAAACTTCTTTCTAGAACTTACTGTACTGCATTGTATACATCCCATCTGTGGTGGAACTATACAAAAACTGCTATGAATAAACTCTGTTGCTTATTATAATATTTTTCGTATGCTACGTAGGGAACCAAAATGGTGCAGTGCCAGTTTTATGTTTACTACGCGTAACCTACCTACCAGCCAAATGTTAATCCGGAAGAATATATATAATTTCATTACTTGGGTCCAAAACAGCTCTAATATGGTATTGTGCAATAATGTCCTGTCTTCAGATACTGTGTACCTCTCACCTATATAGCAGTCTTGGTTCAGAAAACTGCTGGTTTACAATACCTTATTTTTGTAATGTAGCAAATATATATATATATATATTAGTGATGGATCGAATAACCGCAACCGCAACCGCACTACAACCGCACAAAAATTCACAACCGCAACCGTAACCGCCGTTCCATAAGTGCGGTTGCGGTTGTAAAAGCTTAGTTAATTTTAATTTTAGGTTAATTAGAAATATTTCTTTTTTTAAAAAGAAAATGACGGGTCTCCTTATGCGTGCTTAAACGTGACGTCATACGGCTGCAGCAAAAATATTATTCTTGAAATTCACACTGCCTGTCATTAAGTTTGACATCAGTTTTTCAAATGAATAATAATCCATAACTTTCCAATGGGTGGAGGCTGGGGAAAGTGGTAGGTGGGATGAACAGTGCGATGGGTCCTCGTCCCTCATCCTGGTAACACACTTAGTGCAAAATATGGTTTTAATTAATTTGACCTATTCTTTCATAATGTGATAGCGTGGGGTAGACACCCCAGTTAGGTTACTTAGGTTCTAGCAAACAATCAAAAGCACTTACCGGTGCGTTGAATTAGGTATTCCTTGAAGCCTACCGTTTTATTCCTGTGTCCCACAACAGCCTACCTAACTCTCTCTTACATTACCAATTTAGAAGCTATAGACATTACCCCTAACTATACTTAAGTACGAACAACTTCCTACCCGATTTGTTACCTTAGATTCATCACCTAATTTTACTCAGCACCAAAGATTAGGTCAGATAGGAAAAAACATGTCTAGGCCAAACCGAAGCAATACGAACAGCCCGTTGGTTGTTTATGGCTTCGTCTTGCCATTCAGCTTCGATTTAGTGATATTTACTCTTTAGTGACTTTTAGACTATATACATATATATACATACACGTCACCTCACTCCTCCCCTACAAGTTTAGTCTGTCAGGGGGATGAGGGACCCTAGACGACCTGCGGAGCGGGGTTGATGTAGTAGGATCAGGTGCAACCTGTATAGGCGGGCAAGTTGAACCATTTTCCGGAGGATCAGTTCTCTCTTCCGGAAGACTCTGGTCCTTCTGCACTTCCCGTTCCCATATCTGGTCCTGATGGCGTTTAATAGAACGACCATCTTCTAGTTGGCACTTGAAGGAAACAGGGCCCGTTCTCTCCTGCACAGTTGCAGGAACCCATTTTGGTCCAGCCCCATAGTTGCGAATCACAACTGGATCATTAGGTTTCGCTTCTAGAACTCTCCCTCTTTTAGTGTCGTGGTACAACTTCTGTTTTTCCTGATGGCGTAAAACTCGTTGTTGTAACATTTCGTTTGGACGTAACAAATCAAAAACTGAAACGAATTCCCCGGCCAATCAGAAGTTTAGAGGGAGACACCCCTGTCGTGGTGTGTGGTGTTATTCGATATTTAAACAAAAATTTATCCAACACCACTTGCATTTCCTCCCCACGAGAATGACGCAAGGCCGACTTGAAAGTACGGACCATGTTTTCCGCGAGACCGTTAGTAGATGGGTGGAAAACACTAGACCGGACATGTCTAATGCCATTTAGGTGGACGAAGGAACGAAATTCCTCACTGGTAAAACAAGTACCATTGTCGGAAACCAGGATACGGGTAAACCCCATCGAGCGAAAACTGAACGGAGTAAGCGAATAGTAACACCCGAAGTCGTGGAAGTGGTTGGAAAAATTTCCACCCACTTAGAGTAGGCGTCCACCATGACGAGGAAATAAATATTATTTATAGGACCTGCATAGTCAACATGGATCCTATGCCACGGTATAGTAGGCCATTCCCAAGGATGAAGTGGACTTTTCCTTGGGAGATCTCTGTTCTCTAGGCAGCTTTGACAGGAACGAACCAATGATTCGAGTTCTCCATCTAAACCAGGCCACCAGAAATAAGCTCTCGCCAGCTCTTTCATTTTTGTTGCGCCCATGTGTTCAGCGTGAAGTTCCTTCACTAAATTCGACCTGCCTTTATTTGGAATAATCACTCTGTGGCCCCATAAGAGACAGCCATTTTGAATAGAGAGGCCAGACTGACGCTGAATAAAAGGCTGTAATTCACTCTCAACCTTAGTAGGCCAACCAACTGAGCAGAAATGGATGACCCTAGACAGAATAGGGTCTGATTTTGTCCACTGCTCTATTTGTACTGCAGATACTGGAGTGGATTCCAAAAACTCCACCAAGTGAACCCATTCTGTAGGTATAGGTACACAATCATTTGGATTTTCTAAGGGCAACCTACTTAGCGCATCAGCCGTACCTAGAAGTTTACCTGACCGATGTACTAAGTCAAATTTATAGGCTTGTAGAATCAGTGCCCATCGTTGAATCCTACCTGAGGCCATAACTGGAATATTTTTATTAGGTGAAAATAAACCTAAAAGAGGCTTATGGTCAGTAATTAGTTTAAATTCATGACCCCATAGATAGAAATGAAATTTTTTTACTGCAAATACTAAGGCTAATGCTTCACGTTCCACTTGTGCATATCGTCTTTCCGTCTCAGTTAGTGTTCTAGAAGCAAAACAGATAGGCCTATCTACACCATCAATGTGGTGAGATAACACTGCCCCAATTCCATAAGAACTGCTGTCTGCTGAAACTACGAGAGGAAGTTTAGGATCATAATGCACTAGGAGAGTGGACTTTAGTAGTACGTCCTTGGAAGCCTCAAATGCTTCCTTTTGAGTTTTCTCCCATCTCCACTGTTCCCCAGATCGTAATAGCTTATTTAGGGGTTCAAGGAAAGTCGATGCATTAGGCAAAAATTTCCTATAAAAATTTAGGAGACCTAAATAAGCTTGTAACTGTGTGATGTTTTGTGGAGGTGGTGCCTTTTCTATTGCTTCTAGTTTATCCACCGTTGGATGAATGCCTGAGGCATCTATGCGGAACCCTAAATATGAAACCTCATTAGTGACCCATGAACACTTTTCTCTCTTTAGCTTAAGTCCAGCATCCCGGAGTCTTTTTAGAACCGTGGTTAATCTAGTTAGGTGTTTTTTTAGTCGAACCTGAAATGAGGACATCATCTAGAAAGCAAAGTACCCCTGGAATGTGACCTAGAACTTGGTCCATTGTCCTCTGAAAAATACCTGGAGCCGATGCTATTCCATAGCATAGCCTATTGTACTTATATAGGCCTCGGTGCGTATTTATGATAGTTAATTCTTTAGAGTTTTCATCTAAACTTAGTTGAGCATAGGCTTGGGACATATCGAGTTTTGTGAAATATTTTCCCCAGCAAGAGAGCTAAATAATTCATCAGGCTTGGGTATAGGATAGCAATCTAGAAGGACGGCTCTATTTGCTGTTAAACGGTAATCCCCGCATAACCGCACGGACTTGTCCGGTTTTAGTACAGGAACTACTGGGCAGCCCACTTAGCATGTGTGACTGGTTCAATAATTTTATCTTTTAGCAGCCTGTCAATTTCTAAATCTACCTTCTCCCGCAGTGCATGCGCAATTGAACGAGCCTTACAAAATTTCGGAGTTACATTAGGATCTACTTCTATGCAGACCTGATGGCCTTTTAGGTTGCCTACTTCAGGCCCAAAAATAGAAGAAAACTCCCTTAACAATGAGTCTATGTCAGATGGATATGAAAGTGTATGCACATCTGCCTGACCCCTTGGCAAGATTTTGTCAATTGGCATTTCCAAAGCATCAATCCAATCACGGCCTAGTAGAGTAGGCCCTTGCTCATCCACCACTAAAAGGGTTAAGGGATGAGACAAAGTTTTCTGGTTAAGTGTAACTGTGACGTATGCTTCTCCACAAATAGGTATTTTTATGTCACCGTACTTCTTCAAAATCGTTTTAGATGCATGTAGTTTAGGTGTGTTTTGAAAATCTTATCAAAAACTACCTTGGACATGACCGTCCGGGCAGCACCCGTATCCAATTCTAGAGGAACTGTAATTCCATCTAGGCCTACCTCTACAATATATGGGCCTGTATTTTCCCCACTTTGCTGCTCATAGAATAGGTACTCCACTCCAATGTTCGAAGTATTTCCCTTTTGAGGATTTATACTAGAAATGTTAAAATTAGAATTTTCACCCTTTGTTTTCTTTGAAAAACACACTTTAGCTATGTGGCCTATTTTACTACAGTTTCGGCAAACTGCTTCTTTAAAAGGGCAATCTTTCTTCCAATGGTGTTTTCCACACCCTGTACATGGCTTGGAAGGCTTAGTAGAATTAGTAGGCTTAGTCGTATTCGCCTCATACCTTTTATTTGCCTGTCTAGTAGGCTCGTTAGGTCTGCCAGGCCTAGAAGATTTAAAGCTATTTACGTGTTGGGCTTTACTACTATGATTTCCAAAAGCTCTAACATCTTTAGCAGCTGCTTCTCTAGCCGTAGCTATTTCTACAGCCTGACTAAAAGTTAGGTCCTGTATGGCTAATAGGGCTCTCTGGGTAGACTCCTCTTTGAGACCCATTACAAACCTATCTCTTAGCATTTCATCTAATTTGTCCCCAAATTTACACGTACGGCTATGGCTTTTTATTCCTGCAACAAACTCTGCAATGTTTTCATTTCCCGTCTGATGCCTTGAATAAAATTTGAAACGTTCATAGATGAGAACTACTCGGGGTTTGTAGTGATCGGTTAGGGCCTGTACCAATTCATTATAGGTGCAAGTTTCCGGTGCTTTAGGAGAAACTAGGTCCATAACTAAACCAAACGTTTTAGGGCCTATTATAGTTAAAAAGGTAGGTACTTTCTTAGCATCCGGAATGGAATTTGCCTCGAAAAACAACCTCACCCTAGTGGCATAAGCTTCGAAGTCCTCCCCATTGTCTTCGTAGGGGCTTATATGGCCAATCACCGACATGCTAGAGCAAAACCGAATTAGACCAACTCACGTGAAGTAGGTTAGGTTAGGTTTAAATTTGGTCTAGTTACTGAATAGTGAATTTATTAGAGTTAGGGCTGAATAGTGAATTGTATTAGAGTTAGGGCTGAGTAAGAATTAGTTTTAGAGTTAGGGCTGAGTAGGAATTAGTTTTAGAGTTAGGGCTGAGTAGGAATTAGTTTTAGAATTTGGGCGGCGGGACCTACGCTATAGTACGGTAGCTTCCCCACACAAACAAACCAAATCGGACGACCCACTAGTCTGCATCCAATTTTCCAAACAACCACTTGAACCCAATAAGCCAAATTAACCCAATAAGCCAAATTAACCCAATGAGCCAAATTTAACCCACTGAACAAAATTTAACCAAATGAGCCAAATCCCATCCTCGTCGCCAAATGTGATAGCGTGGGGTAGACACCCCAGTTAGGTTACTTAGGTTCTAGCAAACAATCAAAAGCACTTACCGGTGCGTTGAATTAGGTATTCCTTGAAGCCTACCGTTTTATTCCTGTGTCCCACAACAGCCTACCTAACTCTCTCTTACATTACCAATTTAGAAGCTATAGACATTACCCCTAACTATACTTAAGTACGAACAACTTCCTACCCGATTTGTTACCTTAGATTCATCACCTAATTTTACTCAGCACCAAAGATTAGGTCAGATACGAAAAAACATGTCTAGGCCAAACCGAAGCAATACGAACAGCCCGTTGGTTGTTTATGGCTTCGTCTTGCCATTCAGCTTCGATTTAGTGATATTTACTCTTTAGTGACTTTTAGACTATATACATATATATACATACACGTCACCTCATCTATATACATGGATGACCTTACCAATGAACTAAAAACTGCACGTACTGGCTGTGTCAATGGAAAGGAAAAATTAATCATTTAATGTATACTGATGACCTTGTTCTTCTGTCACCCTCCCCATGGGCTGAGAGTACTATTAGAGATATGTGAACAATATGGTATAGAAAATGACCTCACTTATAATGGGTCAGAGAGCTGTATTTTGATTTTTAGGCGTAATCTACTGAAACATGTACTGTATCATGTGGGTCTTTCGAAATGAATGGTCAGACAATACCTGTCAAAGACGCATGTAAATGCTTAGGTCATGTAATTACTCACGAGCTGCGAAATGAACTTGATATTAAGAAACAACGTAAAAAGCTGTATGTACAGGGTAACACGCTAGTAAGGAAATTTGGTGTGTTCAGAATCAGTTAAAACTTCTTTCTAGAACTTACTGTACTGCATTGTATACATCCCATCTGTGGTGGAACTATACAAAACTGCTATGAATAAACTCTGTTGCTTATTATAATATTTTTCGTATGCTACGTAGGGAACCAAAATGGTGCAGTGCCAGTTTTATGTTTACTACGCGTAACCTACCTACCAGCCAAATGTTAATCCGGAAGAATATATATAATTTCATTACTTGGGTCCAAAACAGCTCTAATATGGTATTGTGCAATAATGTCCTGTCTTCAGATACTGTGTACCTCTCACCTATATAGCAGTCTTGGTTCAGAAAACTGCTGGTTTACAATACCTTATTTTGTAATGTAGCAAATATATATATATATATATTAGTGATGGATCGAATAACCGCAACCGCAACCGCACTACAACCGCACAAAAATTCACAACCGCAACCGTAACCGCCGTTCCATAAGTGCGGTTGCGGTTGTAAAAGCTTAGTTAATTTTAATTTTAGGTTAATTAGAAATATTTCTTTTTTTAAAAAGAAAATGACGGGTCTCCTTATGCGTGCTTAAACGTGACGTCATACGGCTGCAGCAAAAATATTATTCTTGAAATTCACACTGCCTGTCATTAAGTTTGACATCAGTTTTTCAAATGAATAATAATCCATAACTTTCCAATGGGTGGAGGCTGGGGAAAGTGGTAGGTGGGATGAACAGTGCGATGGGTCCTCGTCCCTCATCCTGGTAACACACTTAGTGCAAAATATGGTTTTAATTAATTTGACCTATTCTTTCATAATAGCTATATAAGTTTAGAATATACTTCATTTAAATAGTATTTATTTAGTAAATACCTTATGTTGAACACAAGTTTTGCAACACACAAATAGCGGTAGCGGTGTATTGCAAAACTTGTGTTCAACATAAGGTATTTACTAAATAAATACTATTTAGTATATATTATGTACCAAGTGTGGCTAAATCGCACTATAGTGGCTAAATCCAGTTAATAATTACGCATTTTTCCTAGTATATGATAACCGCAACCGCAACCGCGGTTGGAAAAAATTCGACAACCGCAACCGCGGTTGTGAAAAACCGACCACTCGATCCATCACTAATATATATATATATATATATATATATATATATAAGTGGCGGCTCGTGGTAATTTTACTTACGCATGCAGTCACATGCATTACAGTGTAGTACATATTAGATAAGCTGTATTTTGTCTTTTATGGTATTCTTATGAGTTATGTAGTAACCGAGGATAGAACCAATATTATATTAATAATATTAATAATAATTTTAACTTTATTTTTTTAACTTAAATAATAATTAATTTTAAATTCATTGAGTATATTATTTACGCATGCAGTGCATGCCTTGCATTCATTTTATATATATATATAAGTTGTTATAATAAGATTGTATTTGTATGTTAGGTTAAATGGTTATGGGCCTTATTTTTGTATTACGTTCAGTGTATAATACGTAAGATTGCACTTGTATGTTAGGTTAAGTGCCTATGGATTGTGATTGATCCGCAACAAAGATGCTTTGTTTGTTATATAATTAATTGATTTAAAATATGGTTTCCACAAAATCATATCCGAACTCAGCTTCCCATAATTCATCAGCATTTTTTATTAAACTATTATTTTCATAATTTCTTTGATTTCTTCATTAAGCTACAATTATTTTCTCCTACGTATACAAATGATCTTTTTCAGTTAATGATGTCTCGTGTAATAACAATATACATAAAATTGTCAGATAATAATTAATCAAACAGTATGCTAGGTTAAGAGGCGATGTTGGCCTTATTTTTGTATTAAGTTCAGTGTATAATATGTAAGCTTGTAATTATATGGTAGGTTAAGTGGCTATGGATTGTGAACGATCCACAATAAAGATGTTTTGTTTTGTTTGTTTGATTACTGGAGATACAAAAACACATGCTGTTTCCAGTAGCTCAAAAACCAAACAGACCACGTCCCGCTGTTCATCTTTTTGTGTTGCCATTCAGCTTCCTTTTAGTGACTTTTCCCTTTAGTGACTTTTAGACCACACACGCACACACGCACGCGCACGCACACACACACACACACGTCACCTGAGAGTGAAAATTAAAAATTCCGAATTTGCTTCTTTCTATTGTTCGTGTTCTTTCCTTTCCTGTTGCTTTTATATCGGTTGTTATTTCAATAATGTTGTGATCAGATATTATAGTTAGGTATATTTTTATGTCATCAATTAGATTTGAAGTAGAAAGAGACTACGAGAAGAAAATAAAAGAGGAAAGTGGGAATAAAGAACGGAGGAAAACAGAAGAAACGAAGAAAGACGAAGTAGAAAAAAATCAAATACCGTCACACAACGAGGCTGAAACCATGTAGGTGAAAGAGAGTATAAAGACAACAGATAGTATAAGGGCAACGAAGGACATTAACACAAATAGGAAAAGACAAGAGTGCAATCAAGAAAACGAAGTGGAACTGCTCTCCAAGCAAAAAACAAAGGCCCCCGAGTAAATACGGAGAAGGAATTATATGCAGATCTTATATAAAAGATAATTGCAGATTTAAAAGGGCACAATGTGTATATATGAACATCCCCCAATATATGCATTTTCTTCTGTAATAATGGGCATTGTAAATTTGGAGACAGATGCAAATCTTACCACCCTGACATCTGCAGGACTTACGCAAAATATGGAACCTGCAAATATGGGAAAAAATGCTACTATCAACATCTCCCGACGAACCCAAAGGACAAAGTTTAAAAAGATAAATATAAAAGGGTTTCAACTTACTCAGAGTGGATGAAACAACGAGACGTAAAGGTGGCTGTGCTATATATGCACATGAAGGTTAAATTGAACATTGAATTGAATAACCTTTATTAATAATAAAATAAATACATTCGTTTTACAATGACATGAAAAATTGTGAAGCTCGACTATTATTTAATTTAATTTGGCCCTTAAGCTTTAGGCTTTACTGGGCTCTTATTAAAAATAAACAGTTATTTATTAATTAATAATAAATAAATTAAATAAGTATTATTAATAGTTCAAACATGTATTAATCTTAAATTATCACTACTGACATGACAAATGCAAGGTCACCATTGAAGGCACTATACCAGTACCATACAAAGAAATCAATATTATACAAGAGATAAGAACTGAACAATCCCAAGAAATGTGTTTTTAATACTAGATTACACACGGAAAATTAATAATTAGTAAACAATAGTAATGGACATTAATTCTAGATTTTTGTTAATGTGCTGTTATTAAACGGGATTTCAACTTGGTTTTAAACAAATTTATATTCACAATATTTTTTATATCGGCATTTAAGTCATTCCATAGTTTCAATCCAATGAAAATGGGTAGTGTTTGAGATGAAGACAATCTAAATTAAGGTATAACAAACTTTGATCTGTTTCTGGTATGCTACGAGTGGATTTCTTGAGGAGTTACAAAATATCTATTTAGTATTTACCCATTGTAAATTAATGATTTTATGCCAGTTTGGTTATATCATTGAGCTTCAGTAGGTTTAGCTCTTTAAATAATGTACTAAAGTGATCAAGGAAATCAGCATCAAATAATAACCTTATTGCTCGTTTTTGGATGACAAAGATACCAATTAATACGTTGTTAGTGGAGTTTCTCCATACAAGAGTACAGTACGTTATATATATATATATATATATATATATATATATATATATATATATATATATATATGATCACTCCACTGCAAATTCTTATCTAGCATTACACCAAGGTCATATGACAGAGACGATAATAAGTAAATCAAACAGCTTTGTGGAACTCCGAGCAGTAAAAATAGAAAAACTAAACGTGATACTGATAGTCATCTATAGACCCCCAAACACTCTAACCGAAAAATTCTCGGAGGTCATTGATGATATAAGAAAGTTAATAAAGGCCATAAACCCTCCATCCCCCAATATAATGATCTCGGAGACTTTAACTCCCCCATTTATAAAATACAAAAAGATAGATAGGAATATATATATATATACACCAGGACAAGGGGGAGCACAAGAGAAGACCAGGAGCAAGCAAAAATGTTGATGGCTCTCACAAATGAGTTTATGCTGACATAGGAGATAACAGAATACCAGAAAAAATAACTGTCTAGATCTGGTATTCACGAATAACACGAACTTGATTGCTGATATAAAAATAACCCCAAACCATTATCTCAGACACAACTTAATCGAGATATCAACAAATATGACAACATTAAAAGACAGTACACATATTGAGGAAAGAAGCAAATTTAGGGCCTTTAACTTAAACTCCAAGACTATAAATTGGGAAGCAATCAGATCGCACATGGCCCAGAGTTCACAACAGTTTTAGAGAATAAAACAAAGCAATAAAGGAAAATCCAAAATACTTCCATAGCTATGCGAAAAGGAAAACAAAAACGCGCGCCGCTATTGGGCCCTTAAAGAAGAGAAATAATGAACTAACCGACGATCCAAAAGAAATATCTGAAACATTGAGAGCCCAGGATGAATCGGTTTTCAGTACCCCAAAAAATGACAAAGCGATACCTGACATAGATGCGTTCTTTGAAGAGAAATGGCAAGGAGTGTGTATAAGACTGATTTTACCCGAGAAGATGTAACGAGAGCTATAGGACAAATTAACCCACATTCAGCTGCAGGTCTGGACAACTGAAACACATTATTGATTAAAAACTGTAAAAATGAAATGGCTACACCTTTACTGGATATGGAAAAGATCCCTAGACACTGGGGAAATACCGAGCATCTTGAAAAGAGCAAACATTGTCCCTATATATAAAGGAGGGGACAGATCTCAAGCAAAGAACTATAGACCAGTGTCATTGACGTCCCACCTCACCAATGTATTTGAAAGAATAGTTAGAGAGAAAATTGACGATTTCTTGGAGACACTAGAAAGATTCAACGAAAATCAGCACGGATTCCGATCAAGTAGATCACACAACTAATATAACGCTACAACAATATCCTAGATGTACTGGAAGGCAATAACAACTATGGAGGGACAAGAACAAAATATACAAATGGTCAGAAGACAACATGACATTTAACACCGAGAAATTTCAGCTCTTGAGATATGGTAGAAAAGAGGAACTAAAACAGATTGCGTATTATGCTTCAGATAGTCAGGGAATTTATGAAGCACGAAAGCGATCCATCTGGGGATAATAATGACCGATGCGAAATTCGAAACAAAATCAGATAGCTATAAATAAAGCAAAGAGAGTCGCGGGACAGGCACTAAGAACGTTCAGAATAAGGAACAGGACAGTAATGATTCCCCTGCTAAAAACACTGTTTATATCAAAACTTCAATACTGTTCAATTTTGACGTCCCCATATATAAAGGAAAACAAATAAACCAGAAGAAACTCGGACATTTCACAGAAAAGATTGGTGGCTGCAAAGAACTCAACTACTGGGAAAGACTACGTAAACTAAATTTGTACTCCCTGGAAAGAAGGAGAGGTACACCATAATCTCAATATTGAAAATGATCGAAAAACTGGTACCAAACCTCAAACTAAACCCAATTACCATTTAAACAACACTGGAAAATAGGAAAGGCAGAATGTGTAGTCTTCCCAAAAGGCCCGACAAGGGACCTCAACACTGAAGGAAAATAGCTTGGTTGTCAGGGGGCCAAGACTTTTTAACCAGTTTCCAAAGGACCTCAGAAACATTACAGGGGTCAAAGTTGAAGTCTTCAAGAGAAGACGAGGCTGGCTCAGGACAGTACCAGATGAGCCGGGTGTACCTGGCTATGTACGGTGGAGAGCGCAACAAAGCAACTCGCTCCTCCGCCAGGCCAGACCTAGAGGCGGGGTCACCAGCTTGACCTTGAGAAGAGAGACCAATGCACGGAACAGCAACGAGGTTAACGAGTTGTTTTTTCTGTTGTATATATATATATATACACACACACACACATTATATATATATATATATATATATATATATATATATACACACACACACGGGGACCACTCAATATATTTTTTCCCACCTTTTTCTTTCCAAGTTTTCTTGTAAGTTCAGGAAATTTTGTACACAAGTAGTTACATATCTTTTTTTACAAGTTTTTATTTTTCCACATAATCTCCATCTTTTCTACGGCTTTCCTCCAACTCGAAACAAAGGCCTTTATTCCTTTCTGGTAAAAGTCCGCTGGGTTCCGCTGGAGCCACCTCTTAACTTCCTCAACAACCTTATCGTCACAAACTTTTTTCCACGAATAGCATCCTTCATTGGCCCAAACAAATGGAAGTCTGAAGGTGCCAGATCCGAGCTTTATGGAGGGTGGGGTAACACAGTCAAGCGCATTTTTGTGATTGCCTCTCTTGTTTGCAAACTGTTGTGTGGTCTTGCGTTATCATGCAAAAGAAGGACGTCTTCCAGTTTTCTCTCCAGTTGAACATTCTTTATACGTCTCTGGAGTCTCTGTAGGGTAGCAACATATGCCTCCGAGTTGATTGTTCGTCCTTTCTTCATAATGTCCACCAGAATCACCCTTTTCATATCCCAGAAGATGGTGGCCATAACCTTTCCTGCAGAGGGAGCCATTTTGAACTTTTTCTTGCGTGGGGAGTCTGCGTGATGTCACTCCATGGATTGGCGTTTTGTTTCAGGTTCAAAGTGGTGTACCCAAGTTTCATTCCCAGTCACAATTCGTAAAAGGAAGTCATCCCCTTCTGTCTCGTATCGAACCAACGACTCAGAAGCAATTTCTTTTCTTTGGGCTTTGTGATTTTCAGTCAGTTCCTTCACTAATCCCTTGCTCCAGTGATAGCTCCTTGTATGTGATGTACCGATTTGATCGAATAATGCTGTAGACGTTTGTGAATATTTCCAACTGTTCCTTCTCTGCGGTTAAAACTCGATAACAGCTCTGTTTACGACGCACATCACTGTCAGACGCCATTTTCGAAACTGCGTTAACCATCGGTTTTATACAAGGAGGGGAGGTTCAAACTGGAAAAATCCGGTTATGTGAAGCGCAGAAAGCTCAAACTTACGGCCCAAAAGGCATTTCAGCCCCATGGCCAGGGCCGCCGAGAGGGCTGGGAAGCCGGGTTAAATCCCCGGGGACCGGACCTCCAGGAAGCCCGGAAATAGTAGGGGAGGGGGGGGCTAAAATCTATAAATATTAATAAAGCAATTGATTAAATAACAGAGAGGAAATATAATTAATGAACATATATTTATAGAAACTATCATAGTCAAACTGAAACAGATAAAATATTATCTGCGGTCCACCAATGCCCAAGACCGATTGACAGATCTGGGAACTATTGTAGTTGAAAGCCAGTTAGCCCGTACTTTAAATTTCATCAGAATCATTTACCACTTTGCTAGAGAGAAGGCAAAGAAAGTACACTTCTAATAATGAAAATCTTGCAGTAAACAATTGTCTTGCCTGCATGGACTGGTACTGCATTTGTAAATTGTATGGTCATAGAATTAATATAATTGATTCAAAAAATAAAATCGTAATTTTCTTCAGAGTTGTTCATTCATACTGTAGTTGTTGTTGGTGGTTAGCCGATCAGTCCACCCTGATCGAGCAAGTCGGCGGCACGCAGGTAACCGATCGCCCTCTCCGGAGTGGACCAGAGGTTCAGCGCACTAGTGATGTTGTGTTGTGTTGTGTTCTATTTTGTGCTAGAGCGGTACAGTCTGTCATAATGTGCTCAATTGTTTGTGGTGTGTCCTGGCACAGGTGGCAGGTGTCGTCTGTGGAGTTGTCTAGTCTGTGTTTATATGTCTGTAAGTTGGGGTGATGTCCACATCGGAATCATGCTAAGTTAACTCCATCCGATCTGCTCAGGCTGGTCTCTGACCTGTCAATGGGTGGCGGCTTCGCATCTACGACCGCATTCGGACCGAGTCGTGCCAGTACTAAAAGATAAAAAGGGTAAAATCAACAGTAAAGATAACTATAGGCCAATAGCCTTGGCCAGTATTATCTCTAAGGTGTTTGAATATATACTCATTCATAGGCTTCAATGTTACCTGTATATTAGTGATAACCAATTTGGTTTAAAAAAGAAACACAGTACTGATGTGTGTGTGTGGTGTGTGTGTGTGTGTGTGTGTGTGTGTGTGTGTGTGTGTGTGTGTGTGTGTGTGCCTTGAAGGAAATGGTTTGTAAATACCAAACTCTAGATGCTAATGTATTTTTGTGTTTCCTGGATGCTTCTAAAGCATTTGATCGTGTTAATCATGACATGTTATTCATGAAAATTGTAAATCGTAATGTACCTGGTTACTGGGTCCGTATACTAATATTCTGGTATAATTACCAGACAATGATTGTAAGATGGGGTGGGGGTTAATTCAGAGCCATTCTGTGACCAATGGTGTCAGGTAGGGAGGGATACTATTCCCCTACTTATTCAATGTTTATATGGATAACACCGGTCTGCATGAAAATCGATTTCTTTATTTTGAGTTGTGATTCTGAAGCAGTTCGCTGCGCTGAATTAAAAAATGCTACCAGTTTTTTTCTATCACCCACAGTTTTAAAGTTATTAGCAAAAGAATTTTGGGGCGTTTTGTAATTTTTTACCTTTTTTATCTTTAATTAATTTCGTTTTTTCATATTTTTGAGATAGATAATTGATCCTAATTGGATCAAGTAAAGATAAGCACCCCAACCTTTTTTAGTTAGCTTTATAAGGCTAACTAACCAAAATATCACGACTTAACCTAACCAATCGTTAGGTCAACTGTACGCCCTTGACGATTGGTTAGGTTAGGTCGTGATATTTTCGTGTTAGCCTTATAAAGCTAACTAAAAAAGGTTGGGGGTGCTTATCTTTACTTGATCCAGATAATTCTAACATTACGTCTTTAAAATTTTAATAATGGCTTCTAGAGGATGTACCCATAGTCCAGACATATTTTGTTATATTTGTGGTCGGTATGTTGTTGTAAAACAAAGGACAAATGTAACGACCTTCATTAAGAGAGCTTATCATGCTTATTTTGGAATTAAATTAGGAGATCAAGACAAAAGTTGGGCTCCACACAAGGTTTGTCTTACGTGTGTTGCGGCACTAAGGAATTGGAGCAAAGGTAAAAAGAAACGTTTGCCATTTGGGATCCCTATGGTATGGCGCGAGCCTAGAAACCATACCGACGACTGCTACTTCTGTTCTTGCAATGTTAAAGGTTATAATGCAAAGAATAAAGAGAGCCTTCATACCCAAGTCTTCCATCTGCAATAAGGCCGGTACCCCATGGTCCAGAAGTTCCTATTCCCCGCCCACCCGAGAGTCTGGATCAATGCAATTCAGATTCTGATTCAGCTCCAAATCCAGACAATGATGATGTTTATGAACAGCCAACAGCTGACCGAGATCCTCCTAAACCATTAACCCAAGCCGAACTAAATGACTTAGTCAGGGATTTGAATCTGCCTAAGGACTCTGCAGAACTTTTGGGGTCTAGATTGCAGGAGAACAATTTATTGGCATCCGACACATACTTCGCTTGGTACAGAAATCGTGAGAAAGACTTCGTGCCTTTTTTCGAAGAAGATGGTCCCTTGGTATTTTGCAAGGACATCACAGGATTAGTGCGCAAGCTAGGCATCGAATACCAAACCAGTGACTGGAGGTTGTTTATAGATTCCTCTAAAACCAGTCTAAAAGGAGTGTTACTGCACAACGGTAACAAATATGCATCAATCCCAGTGGCCCATTCTACTCATTTAAGAGAGACCTATGATAACATGAAACTGCTTCTGGAAAAAATTCAGTATCAAAATCACAGATGGATATTGTGTGGGGATCTCAAAGTCCTTCGCATGTTACTTGGGCAGCAATCAGGATACACTAAGATGCCATGTTTCATCTGCGAATGGGATAGTCGAGCACGTGACCAGCACTGGAAGAGGAAAACTTGGCCTCCTAGAGAGAATCTTATCCCAGGATCAAAGAACATTTTACATGAACATCTAGTTGAACCAAATAAAATCCTCCTACCACCCTTGCACATTAAGTTAGGCTTAATGAAGCAGTATGTCAAAGCATTGAATAAAGAAGGTGTGTGTTTCAAGTACATTTGTTCAAAATATCCAAAGATTAGCTACGAGAAAATAAAGGAAGGTGTTTTTATAGGTCCTCAGATTAGAAAGTTATTGACAGACGATCATTTCCTGAACACAATGACCAATAAAGAAAAAGAAGCATGGCTTGGTTTCAAAGATGATGTTGAAAACTTCTTGGGAAACTACAAAAGCCAAAATTATGAAAGACTGGTGGAAAATATGCTTAAAAAGTTTTGCGCCTTAGGTTGCAACATGAGCCTGAAAGTTCACTTCTTATTTTCGCATCTTGACCGTTTTCCCGAAAATCTCGGAGATGTCAGTGAGGAGCAAGGGGAACGATTTCACCAGGACATCAAAACCATGGAAAGATGATATCAAGGAAGATGGCATACAAATATGATGGCGGATTACTGCTGGTGTCTGCAACGAGATCAGCCTAACGCACAGCATAAGAAAACATCAAAGAAGCACCGGTTTAGTCGTCACTAGTCAGATCTACCTTCGTAGTGTTAAGTCTTTGGAATAAGTCCTGAAATGTTTGCAAGAAGATGGTCCCTTGGTATTTTGCAAGGACATCACAGGATTAGTGCGCAAGCTAGGCATCGAATACCAAACCAGTGACTGGAGGTTGTTTATAGATTCCTCTAAAACCAGTCTAAAAGGAGTGTTACTGCACAACGGTAACAAATATGCATCAATCCCAGTGGCCCATTCTACTCATTTAAGAGAGACCTATGATAACATGAAACTGCTTCTGGAAAAAATTCAGTATCAAAATCACAGATGGATATTGTGTGGGGATCTCAAAGTCCTTCGCATGTTACTTGGGCAGCAATCAGGATACACTAAGATGCCATGTTTCATCTGCGAATGGGATAGTCGAGCACGTGACCAGCACTGGAAGAGGAAAACTTGGCCTCCTAGAGAGAATCTTATCCCAGGATCAAAGAACATTTTACATGAACATCTAGTTGAACCAAATAAAATCCTCCTACCACCCTTGCACATTAAGTTAGGCTTAATGAAGCAGTATGTCAAAGCATTGAATAAAGAAGGTGTGTGTTTCAAGTACATTTGTTCAAAATATCCAAAGATTAGCTACGAGAAAATAAAGGAAGGTGTTTTTATAGGTCCTCAGATTAGAAAGTTATTGACAGACGATCATTTCCTGAACACAATGACCAATAAAGAAAAAGAAGCATGGCTTGGTTTCAAAGATGATGTTGAAAACTTCTTGGGAAACTACAAAAGCCAAAATTATGAAAGACTGGTGGAAAATATGCTTAAAAAGTTTTGCGCCTTAGGTTGCAACATGAGCCTGAAAGTTCACTTCTTATTTTCGCATCTTGACCGTTTTCCCGAAAATCTCGGAGATGTCAGTGAGGAGCAAGGGGAACGATTTCACCAGGACATCAAAACCATGGAAAGATGATATCAAGGAAGATGGCATACAAATATGATGGCGGATTACTGCTGGTGTCTGCAACGAGATCAGCCTAACGCACAGCATAAGAAAACATCAAAGAAGCACCGGTTTAGTCGTCACTAGTCAGATCTACCTTCGTAGTGTTAAGTCTTTGGAATAAGTCCTGAAATGTTTGCAAGTAAAGACGGTAAATATATTTTGTTTTTTTCAGTTATTTTTTTATTCTTTCATAAACAAGCAATATGCTTTTCCAAGAGCTAGGAGCTATTTAATTCTGCTTTAATTAGGTTTTACTCTATCACCTAAAGATTTCGTGCTACAAGGGGTGTTGTAATACCTCATCTGTCCCCAAATGTTAACCACCCATTGATGGGAGGGGAGAGAGTATTTTGCTGGGAACGGGACTGGTTGTTATATATATTTACCCTACATTATTATGTAAGCGTTACTGTAGTCTATAACAACAAAATTTATGGTTTAGCATGTGCAATCCAATGTTGGTCTCGATAAGATGGTTCACATTTGGGGATAAATGGGGGATTTATGACACACCCTGTAGTAAGAAAACCATACGTGATAGGGAAAAACTAACTACATTTTTGAGATCAGCGCACTCAAATTATATAAAATCACCAACTAGTTTGTAAAAATCGATCGACAAGTTTTCAAATGTGTACTGGTGTAATCTATCTGTTGTGCTGAACACCTGTAAAATAGGCTGCTATATTGGCACAATGATTGTTAATCATCTGATGTATGCAGATGATCTAATTCTTATTTCTCCATCTGTAAAAGGGCTCAGCACACTATTGTAGGTGTGTGAAAGGTATGGGAAGGATAACGACATAAAATATAATCCTGATAAAAGTCACGTTATGATTATGAGGACCAAGGCCTACAAATATATAAAATTTCCTGAATTTCAATTGAATGGTATGGTGCTGTCAGAAGTAACCCAGACTAAGTATCTTGGCCACATTCTAACGGATAGTCTTTCAGATGACTGTGATATCCTAAGGCAATGTAGACAATTATACGCTCAGGGAAATACTTTGGTTAGAAAATTTTATGTGTGTACATTAGATGTTAAGTTGATTTTGTTTAATACTTTTTGTACTCCAATGTATACAGCTCATTTGTGGTGGAACTACAGTATATATAATTTGAGAAAATTATATGCTGCATATAATAATATTTTTAGAAGTTTATTAACCCTTTCACTCCCAAATTCAAGTTTTTAAAATAAATCTGGGACACCAGTGTCCCGGTGGGAGTGAAAGGGTTAAGGACTCCAAGATTTGTAAATGGGGCTCCTTCTCTTGTCAGTATGCTGTTTGGAGTCAATAAGGTGCCTAACTGCGCCAGTGTCATTCGCAATTTTGTATTCAGATTTGTCACTAGGCTTGGTGAGTCAGTCAATAAGATGATATAAACCATGGTTAGTGGACTGGTCTCCGATATATTTTATAAATCTCAAATCTGAAAGCATTGGCGTAGGCAATTGTATGTTCATTATACACAGTGATTCACTGGCCTACTTAGTGCTTCAGACAACTACCTCTTAATCTTCTATGGACCTCTTGTATAATGTTTGTACCTGTTGAGTTTGTTTGTTTGTTTGTATGTATGAAGTTCAACCACATAATCGCTGCAGCCAGGTCTAGATGTATACTTTTTTTCTCCTATAGGTATTTAAATCTAGGCTAGCATTACTGCGAGAGGAAACAATTTGTTCACACACGTCTTTAAATTCCAAAATTGTGTTTGAATTTTTCAGAAGAGTTCCTTCTTCCATGCACGGTCTGTGTGTATGATATATATATATATATATATATATATATATATATATATATATATATATATTATACGCGAGGCAAGTCTCTGGCGATATCGGCCATTGTACACGAACACGCCCACCTTCACGACAAGAGCAGACGGTTGTTTTATCTCCAGACTGTCGCTCAAACTCGCTCAAATCTCTCCTACGCCCTCAAATTAGCGCCTGTAAAACTGAAAAATGCAATATTCAGCCTAATTAAGAAAGCTTTGACACTTTCTTGTGACATCGTTCGCTGGCTGTTGGCCCATGTACTTTCCCAGCTAACACCTCACATCCGTCCAGAGTTGCGATATCGGAACCTCGACTCATGGGGATTACCAAAGCCTCGTAGACTCATGGTGACGTACACCTCTGACGTATGAGAGATGTGGATTGCTTCGTATAAAAGAAGGGGTCCGGCCAATGAACGAGGAGCTTGTAGATTCTAACTTCGAGAGGAGGTTCAGGTCTCGGTCCCCGCGAGTAACGAAGGCGCGAGTTGCTCCGTATGATTAGCTACGCTTTGTGACTACGGATTAGTCCACGCTTTGACGGACCCCAAGAAAGGGCACGAGGGTAGTGTCGCGAGAACAGGGCCGTCGGGATTTTTTGGTTAAAGGAACGGAAATGGATACCCAGGGTGAAGGGTAAATTTCACATTAGAAACTAAGGCTTAATCGGAATATGGGAATTAGAAGGATCTGACTGGAGGAAGCGCCAGTGGTCTTAAATTCATTTATTTCCTGGTGACCTTAATTGTCACCCTTAGAATAATAACTAAATCTCAACCCGGTGAACTTAAATGACCTTGTGAAATAAAGACTTAACGAAAGCATTGTATATTATCGCCTGTAATCCGCTTACCTAAATATAATTAAAGTGCCTGAAAATAAAGTAGACTCTAATTCAATCCCATCATAATAAACGTAACTCCGACGTGTGTGAAAGCGGGCTGCGAAAACTTCGGGCTCCGTAAGTGACCAATCGGTCAGCGCACTCTGTAGGTCCAGTCCGGACCGCCCGCAGAGTACATCTATTATACCTGGGGATTAAAAACTCACCGGGAAGTCCCCGGGTATAATAGAATGGCTCTTTCCACCACATCGAAATTTAATTTCTCTTCCTCCACCCACACACTATTTGCGTGAAACGTTCCAGACCAATTCTTTTTCGTTCATTTCTATGGTCGTTTCGGTTGAATTTTCCTCATTTATTTCTTGAATGACCGGGTAGTGAAATATTCGTATACATCGGGTCATTGGAGGAGAGACCTGCTCTTTTAATAGAAAATCTCCATTGACTTCAAGGAGGGGACTCTCCTGGTTGCGTTTTTCACTTTCACTCGGGTTCTTTCAAGCTTACTTTCTTTACTTGGGTTTTTCCCACATCTGGGTACTTATCAGGGTGATTTACCCAATTACAAATGGACAGGTAAACGCGTCTAACGCATAAAATACAAAACCGCACAAGAAAAAGAAACCCACACCAATTGACCTTTGATCTTAATTTTTTCATTCGGGTTGGTTTATTATCACTCTGAGCTTGCTCTTCGTGATTTACACTTACAACTTTATTTCCGACTTTCGCTTTTCGTGAGACTTCACTTCGGCTTCGGTTCCCATGAAAATTCGATGTCTCTTTTGTTTCATCAGTGGTTTTCCACATACGTCATATACTCCGTT
The DNA here is from genome assembly GCA_023014485.1 of Bathynomus jamesi. Classification (NCBI taxonomy): domain Eukaryota; kingdom Metazoa; phylum Arthropoda; class Malacostraca; order Isopoda; family Cirolanidae; genus Bathynomus; species Bathynomus jamesi. The sequence goes on along the minus strand of JAJOZX010008009.1, from coordinate 12,281 downwards.
TACACGATATGTTTTCGTTAACACAATATCTGTACTTTTGTTGGCACTTCCGTTCCCATCCACTGCCGATGAATCCTTTCCGGATTTATTTTCACACCCGCTTAACTTATAAACATTACTCACACACGCATTTTCCTTAAATTCATTGTCCCAAGCATTTACTTCGTAACCATGACTCACATACTTATTCCCTTTTAAGTCGTTTTCACGCGCGTCCAATTAACAAACATCGATCACACCGTTTTTCTCCGGAAATTCACTTTTGCTTGCGTGTGAATCATAACAATCATTCATACCATTTCGCTTCTCTTGTACTTTATTTTTATTTAGTTCTTTCTCGCACTCTCGGATCACATGTCCCTTATCTGACCTTGAATTACTCGCATTTGTCACTTCTTCTCTATCGGTATTTGTAAAAACATCCTCACTTACGGGTGCATCAACCTCAGAAGCTAATCTCATGCTCAAGGCCGCGCGCCTTCCACTCAGTTCAGCTTCTCTTTCATTGATAATTGAGACACAAATTTATCTCGCTCACTCTCTTCTTTCAGGTTCATTTATTGCATTTTTCTCCTTAAATGTACTTTCGTCCGGATTTGATTCATAAATATTATTCACACAATTTGGCTCTCTTTGATTTATATTTCCTGTTATGTACCTCTCGCAAATTTCATTCACTCTCGTCATTTTCTCCTCTTTTGAAACAGCTGTACTGGCTCTTTCAGTAACTTGCTTATCAGCTTCAGACTTCGAGCTGAAGGTCGAATTGCATCCGTCAGCTGTACATTCACTCTCGTTTATACTCGTCACACAAATTTACTTCGTTCGCGTGCGATTTTTTCTCCTTTCTTCTCTCTTCTCCCTCCCTTGGGGGATTTTTTTTCGCTGTTTGGCATATCTAGTCATGATTTCTTTTCCGAGTCTTCATCGTTTTTAAAAGAAACTTTTCGCGGAGCTTCGTCTCTATCTGGCGGCGTGTCGCTTCTTCTAGGCCAGGGCGAGCCGCTTCGGCAGCCTTCCCAACCGCCTGCTGAGGACCTTCCACGGCCATATTCCTTGCTTTGATAACTTCCGTTGTAGCCGTCCCGCGTAGAGTAGTTTCTTTGGTTGGAGTATGGTAAAGGGGATCGGTTTCTTGGGTCGTAACGTTGGTACCCCTGTTTACTCCCGTTTTCCCTTCGGCGTTCGTAAGGCGAAGGTGATCTTCCACTTTGGTCTTCTCTATAGTGAAAATAATCATTTCTTCTCCCTTCTCGTCGGGGTTCATATGGTGGTGACCTTCCGTTTCGGTATTCCCTATAATGAAAATAGTCATCTCTTCTTCGCTCTCTTCGAGGCTCATATGGTGACGGAGACCGCCCGTTTCGGTTCTCCCTGTAGTGAGAGAAACTCTCTCTCTTCCATCCTCGGTTATCGGGATAATCGTTCCTTCTATAGTTATAATAATGGCCATTCTGGTTGCTTTGCGTTTCTCTTCGTTCTCTCGGCCACCTATCTTCTCCCCGATTTTCATTCGGTCGGTAAGGCGACGGGTACTGCCGTCGGTCCTCGTAGTTTTCTTCTCTTCCACGGTAGCTATTTTGCCGGGACGGAGACGCATATCGTCGCTCTCCTTTCCCGAGGTGCTCTCGAGCCTTATTTTGGTCTATCTCTAAGGCAGCGTTTCTTAACCTGGGGTGCTAGCACCCCCAGGGGGTCCTGAAATCGATTTTAGGGGGTGCTGGAAAAGGGCTTCTATCATGTGCAGTATGGATACGTTAGGTCCGTTAACCAAACTCCTAATCTTTTCTATTTTATTAACATATTATTGTATGAGAATTTGAATATATATTTAATTACGAAATATTTATTGCACGTTTACATTATCGCCATTAATATTAAGAAGACGTTGACTCTGTGTCACAATAAATTTACTTTTTTGCATGATTTTGACCCCAAGATTAGGGGGTAAGTAATTCTCCTTGATTGTTATTCTTGACATTTCTTTTGGCCGCTTGATATATTGTTATATTCAAGAACAAGTATTTTATTATATTGTTATACTCAAGAAAGTATTTAGGTTTGAATTTGTAAATATAATTCTGTCTTGTCTTAATATCGTTTTAAAATTTTCCTCGTTTATTTTTTACTCTAAATGTGCTGCTTTTAAATGTATGTTCACTTTGCTTTAACTTCATATCTTTTTATTCAAAAGATTATTGGTCAACTATAAATTGTATTCATATTCTTATTTGTTTTGTATTTGCATGGTGCTTTTTGCTACTAACCAGGTGAAGGGGGTGCTGGACTGCCTAGACCTAACTACAGGGGGTGCTGATGTCGAAAAAGGTTAAGAAACGCTGCTCTAAGGCCTTCATTTTTTCAATCATTGGGCAAAATTTTACCCTATGCTCGACACTTCCGCAGATGTAACATTGGGGCGTATAAGCCTGAGTCGGTGCTTGGGCTTGTACAACATTCACACTTGGTACATTGTTTTGCATAGAGGAACCAGGATGGATGGACAAATCGTAAGGCGGGGTACTATTGTAGGGAACTTGCCTCGGGGGAATGTTGAAAGGGGTAGCTTAGGAATGCAGGTTTTGTCCCACGTAAGGGGACGTGTTTAAATACGGGGAATAAGGAGGGCAATTCATTAAATAATTTTGGTTTTGATAAATGGGAACCTCGGGGGTCGGTATAGATCCCATGTTTTGGTTGGAATAGGGTACTGAATAAAAAGGGGTGACCGGTTCGGAGACGATTCGATCGTCGCACCGGATGCGTTTGATTTTTTTATGTACTTCCTCATCCTCGTCTCCGTACTTATGCCAGAGTTTACGAGGTATAGAATTTAAAATTACTTTAACACAAAAGGCACATCTATATGCTGCATCATATCTCCTGCGTCCCTTTTTAACCCTTTGAATTCTATATGCAAATGATGTGAATGACTCATCAGGTCTTCTACTTTCTCGTTCTAGGTTCATTAGTCTGTTCGTGATTTCATCCCTTCTATTTTGGCAATAAAGATTGGAACAAATATCTAAGAACTCTTTCCAAGTTTTTACTCTCTCTTCATACTCTACGAGCACCAGCCAGCCTACTGGGGGGAACCGAGCATCTTATTGCCAAAGCGATCCGCATCGAATCGGAATTTCGTCCTCGCTCGGGAATTAACCGTGCGACCTCAGAGACGAAATCCTGAAAGGATACGTAACTTCGAACCACTCCCTGAGTGGCAGCAATTTGGTACTCGGCATACGTCCCGCAAAATACGGGACAGATTTCAGCCGCATGACGCAGCTTTTTCTCCTCCTCGGGAGAGAAATCGTTTTTCTCCCCATAGGAAGATAGTTGGAATGATCGGGTAGCTGGTACTTTAGGGGGACGCATAGGCGGAGTTTGGGGGTGACCTGCGCCTACCAGCCGCTTCCCGGCTTCCTAAGCTAGCCTGTCTACTGTCCTGACTAAAAGACATTTCTTCCCTGTCTAATGAAAAAGACCAAAATTCTAAAAATTCCCGTCTCAAATTGGCTTGCAGAGGGCTATTTCCCTGTTTAAGTTCGCCTTGAATTTCCTCAGGAGGAACCCAAGAGGGGACGTGAGGTATTCTATTTGTCAAAGTTTGTGGGGAAAAATTGTAATCCTGAAGGGGATTGTTTAGGGGTGCTTCCTGCTACAGGAAAATTGTCTTCCTGTCTCCTAAGACCGGCCGCAATACAAACAGGTTTGCTCACCTTGGATTTTCCTTCGTCTTCGGAGAGATGGATTTTCTCGTCCTCGCCTGTTGCTTGGAGTCTCGTTGCCGTTTCTACTTGTGCCCGAGTAGCTGCTCTTGACCTTGTGGGTCTGGGTGGAACTGCCGTTTTTCTCTTCTCCGTGTAGATGGTCCTCATACACGCTTCAGTCGGCTTCTGGTGCTTCGACGAGTGTCTAGGAAAGGGGTAGGAAATACTTACCTAACCCCACACCTGACACCTTCTATTATACCCGGGGGATTTCCCGGTGAGTTTTTAATCCCCAGGTATAATAAATGTACTCTGCGGGCGGTCCGGACTGGACCTACAGAGTGCGCTGACCAATTGGTCACTTACGGAGCCCGAAGTTTTCGCAGCCCGCTTTCACACTCGTCGGAGTTACGTTTATTATGATGGGATTGAATTAGAGTCTACTTTATTTTCAGGCACTTTAATTATATTTAGGTAAGCGGATTACAGGCGATAATATACAATGCTTTCGTTGTCTTTATTTCACAATGTCATTTAAGTTCACCGGGTTAAGATTTAGTTATTATTCTAAGGGTGACAATTAAGGTCACCAGGAAATAAATGAATTTAAGACCACTGGCGCTTCCTCCAGTCAGATCCTTCTAATTCCCATATTCCGATTAAGCCTTAATTTCTAATGTGAAATTTACCCTTCACCCTGGGTATCCCTTTCCGTTCCTTTAACCAAAAAATCCCGACGGCCCTGTTCTCGCGAAACTACCCTCGTGCATTTTCTTGGGGTCCGTCAAAGCGTGGACTAATCCGTAGTCACAAAGCGTAGCTAATCATACGGAGCAACTCGCGCCTTCGTTACTCGCGGGAACCGAGACCTGAACCTCCTCTTTCGAAGTTAGAATCTACAAGCTCCTCGTTCAATGGCCGGACCCCTTCTTTTATAGGAAGCAATCCACATTTCTCATACGTCAGAGGTGTACGTCACCATGAGTCCACGAGGCTTTGGTAATCCCCATGAGTCGAGGTTCCGATATCGCAACTCTGGACGGATGTGAGGTGTTAGATGGGAAAGTACATGGGCCAACAGCCAGCGAACGATGTCACAAGAGAGCGTCAGTGTTCTTAATTAGGCTGAATATTGCATTTTTCAGTTTTACGGGCGCTAGTTTAAGGGCGTAGGAGAGATTTGAGCGAGTTTGAGCGACAGTCTGGAGATGAAACAACCGTCTGCTCTTGTCGTGAAGGTGAGCGTGCTCGAGTACAATGGCCGATATCGCCAGAGACTTGCCTCGCGTATAATACACACACACACATATATATATATATATATACACACATATATATATACACATATATATATATACACACCGTATTTTACGCCTCATAAGACGCTACAAGTGGTAAGACACCCTATATTTAGCAGAGAATATTTATGAAAAAAAAATATTTCGAAGATTTATCAGCCTGACAAAAAATATATTCCCATAACTTTATTAAAAGAACATTAAACAAAACAATAACATATGAGCCCTGAAGTGACATATTAATTATCATCAAATCCTGAGATTTCCGTGCTGCTGCTGTCATCGTCACCAACATCACTGCCACTAGCTGATTCTGGGTCGTCCGCTGTGTCACTATCTTCACAAAGGAGCGCGTCCTCTGTTCCATCCAATGAATTGCTAATTCCACATTTCTTGAATGACTTTACTACTATTTCTTCTCTCACTGCTGCCCATGATGTCTTCACCCACTCACACACCTGTGCAAAAGTGGGTCGCTTAAGTAGTCCTGTTGATGTTAGGTCGTGGTTTCCAGCAGCCATCCACTTGCCCCACTCCTCACGCATGAAAGATTTGAATGGTTTGTTAAGTGAAACGTCCAGAGGTTGTAGTTGCGATGTTAAGCCGCCAGGGATGACCACTATCTTAGTTTTTAATTGCTAAGTTTATTCTTTATGGCTTCTGTCATGTGGGCCCTGAACTGATCCCACACGAGTAAAGATGGTTTCCTCAGTAGACCACCAGGATGCCGTGACCATACTTTCTCCAACTAAAGCTTCACGCCTGCTTCGTCCATCCATCCTTTGTGATGGACATGAACAAGAACAGCGGTTGAAATCATTTCCTTGGGGATGGTTTTCCTCTTAAGCACGAGTAATGGCGGAAGTTTTGTGCCATCTGCACAACAGGCCAAAACAACAGTAAAGTCGGTATTTTCATGGCCGGTTGTTTTAACTGTGACAGTCTTGGCTCCTTTAAAATGGACACTTCTGTTTGAGGGCACATCAAAAGTTCTGGTGTTCGTGAGGGCTAGTAAGCTTATCTGTAAGATCTTGACCTTATGATGCTAAGACGTACGGCGATTTTTGGAGACGTTTTTCAGGAAAAAGTAGCGTCTTATGATGCGTAAAATACGACATATATATACACACACACACACCTTTCAAATGTTCCGTGCGATGACTCCTCATTTCACGAAGGTCAAGCTTGTCACCACTCCTCTCGAGTTGGCCTGAAGTAGTGAGTTGGTTTCTTGTACTCTCCATCTCACAGAACCTGGTACGCCCAGCTCATCGGGGATTGTTCTGAGCCAGGTGTTTAATCTTCTTTTGAAGATGTCCACCGCAACACCACTCGTGTTCTTTAGATCTTTGGGCAGCTGATTAAACAGTTTTGGTCCTCTCACAACAAAACTATTTTCTTTCAGGGTTAAGGATGTACCCTGTCTAGCCTTTAATTTGGGAACACGACACAATCTTCTTTTTCTACTTTCCACTGTTGTTTGGGGAGTTACAGGGTTCAGAGTAAGATTAGGGACTAGTTTCTACACATTCTGCCTTTCCTATTTTCCAGTGTTGTTTGAATGGTAATTGGGTTTAGATTGAGTTTGGTACCAGTTTTTCGATCATTTTTCATACCTAGATTATGGTGTACTCCTTTCTTCTTCTTTCCAGGGAGTACAGATTTAATTTACGTAGTCTTTCCCAGTAGTTAAGTTCTTTGCAGCCATCAATCTTGGCTGTGAAATGCCTTTGCGTTTCTTCCTTTTTATATGGGGACGTTAAAACTGAGTATTCAAGTTTTGGTATAATCAGTGTTTTTAGCAGAAGAATCATCACTGTCCTGTCCCTTCTTTTGAACGCTTAGTACCTGTCCCGCGACTCTTTGCTTATATATATATATATATACATATATATATATATATATATATATATATATATATAATATATATATATATATGGTGCCGCGTTTGTTAGCGGGCTAAAGATAAAGTAAAGGCCAATTTGAGGCTTTATTCAACATAAAGATAGCATAGATCTGAAACACAGAAAACAATAATTAGTAAAGACTTGTTACACAGAAAACAATAATTAGTAGACTCATTACATTCCTCTCTTCTTTTATAATACGTGATCACAGAAAACAATAATTAGTAAAGACTTGTTACACAGAAAACAATAATTAGTAAAGACTTGTTACACAGAAAACAATAATTAGTAAAGACTCATTACATTCCTCTCTTCTTTTATAATACGTGATCACAGAAAACAATAATTAGTAAAGACTTGTTACACAGAAAACAATAATTAGTACTCATTACAATATATAAACCAAAAATACTTTATTTCAGACTCAACAGGTACAAACATTATACAAGAGTCCATAGAAGATGAAGAGAGTTATCTGAAGCACTAATGAGGCCAGTGAATCATTGTGCATAATGAACATACAATTGCCTCAGAAAATGCTTCCAGATTTGAGATTTATAAAATATATCTGAGACCAGTCCACTGACCTTGGCTTCTATTATTTTAGTGACTGACTCACCAAGCCTAGTAATAAATCTAAATACAAAATTGCAAATGACACTGGCACAGTAGGCACCTTATTGACTACAAACAGCATACTGACACTAGAAGGAGCACCATTTATAAATCTTGGTGTTCTTGGAGTTCGCAAACCATAAGGGCTTGTTATTTACTTTCGCATGCTTAATCTTGTACGGTACACATTCCTCATTTATATCCTAAATACTGTTTCAAACGATTCCCATATTATTTTTGCGTTGGAGATCCCCATTAAGTTTTCCCAATTGACATGACAATTCATTTCTAAATTTACAAAAGTCTGCGTGCTGGAAGTTAGTAATTTTAGTCGAGTTGGCTGGTTTTGAGTGACTTGCTGAGAGAACAAACTCTACCATATTGTGATCGCTATCGCTTAACTTCTATTACTTGAAGATCAGTGATTAGCCTATCGTCCGTAATTACTAAATCTAAAATACTGTCCAACCTCGTAGGTTCTCAACTTTTTGAATAAGAAAGCTATGCTCGAGAAAATTAACTAAACGATTACCTTCCGCATCTCCCTGCATTGTATCCTAATTCACGTTGGTGCAATTAAAGTCACCCATAACTAAGGCCTGCTCACTATCTATTATTCGCTTTAGTTCACGATATAACGCTTCGTCCGTATCAGCTGTTTGATTAGAGGGGCCTATATATAATGACAAGTAGTAGTTTGAAATCGTTCAATTTAAGTTCTGCTATAGTCGAATTTATTGGTTTTGGAATTCTGTGCTTTACTTCTATAACGTTCAGAATATTATCGTTGATATACAACATAATACCTCCTCCTTGCCTACCTATTCTGTTTTTAAAGTCTGTAACTCTAATTTGATACTCCCCTACAAAGTCACGTGTTTCAGTGCTAAGCCACGATTCATTTATCGCAATTAAATCATAGTCTTTACAAACAAAGAAAAAAATTCGTTTATTTTATTTCGTAGGCTACGAGCATTTAAGGATAGAACCTTCAAATTGTTTGTAACCGCGATACCTTCGCGCGCGCGCAAGAGAAATTTAAGGAAATTACGCCGGGACCGGTCGAGTTACAGCTGCCTGAAAAGAAGAGAGTATTATAAAAGTCTTCCTAAACGCGCAGCTCCAATGTCATTAAGATGAAGTCCATCTCCGAGGAACAAGTCCCTCCTGCCTTAGAAACTGCTCCAAAAATTTACAAAATGCACTCCTTCCTGTTGGCAAAGTGGCTTTAGGTTATTGTTAATATAGGTCGCCTTGCTGTAGAACTCGTTACGTTGGATAATTCGAGGAAGTATACCTGTTAAAGCAATCTTATTAGTTTTTCCTTTAGTCACTCTAGTAAATCCCTATAACTAGCCAGCAGTTCTTCCGATCTAGAATTTAGAACATTATTAGTACCGACATGAATAACATACGTTGTGTCCTCAGAGGTTCCGTCTGTAAAAAAGTCAACACTTAGTTATATCCTCCACCCTTGTACCAGAGTAGCAATAACAGCGCCGACAATGGAGCTTTCTCCCGCAGAATTTCTCGAGCTGCCCTCTTTGAAGCCTAAAACACAAAACTTGTTGTTCGTTAATACTCATAGACAAGTCTTAGATTGTCTCAATGGGGCTCCAATACGCACTTGCACGAAGAGTCGGGAACTGAGGGAAGAGATAGGGCTGTTAGCCTGATACCATTAGTCACAATAATTATGGAAAACTGATGAGTGGGTAGTTGGGAGGTAACGAAAATGGTTCACTGAGTAGGTAGGTTTAATCTAACAATTATTAAATTCCTTTTATGTCAATAACTGAGTGGATGAAACCAATTGGTTGCTCACCAGAGTTATTCTCCACACTAGTATTTATATACTGTGTGACAAGAGCGTGCTCGGTAATAGATATACATTACCGATCAACAAACCAAGACAACGCTGGTGGAAAAAGCCCGCGAAGGAAGACAAAGGAGAACGAAAACGAAGAACGGGGCGAGAGGACGGAACTGGAGAAGGGACGAGAACAGACACCGAAGAAAGATCTCCACCAGCAAGTACGCTCTCGACAATTATACAGGAAGGAGAAAAGAGACTCTCTAATAACTAGCAGTAAGTGACTAATTGTGTTTTTAACCCAGGTTTACATAGATTCATTAAATTAAGCTGGGTCAGACAACTTAGGCCTACATTGTGGCCTAAGACCCAGCATCAACTCATAGCTTAACAAAGGTAAAGGTAGATTGCCCTAACCTAGTTTGGTGAGGAATCCTACTGTGGACCTCAATTTATCTGCCCGCTCTGGACCATTTCCGGAATCTCTAGGCTGACCCCTCTAGGCTAGACTTGATCTACTCTATAGTTAGACTGGAGAAATAAGGGGTGGGTTAATTGTGGACCAATTCATACAGAGCATTTTTCACAATAATAATATAGGGACCAAGTAACCAGGTACATTACGATTTACAAGTTCCATGAATAATTTGTCATTAACACGATCAAATGTCTTAGAGGCATCCAGGAAACACAAAAATACATTAGAATCTAGAGTTTAGTATTTACAGACCATTGCCTTCAAGGAATACACACACATATCAATACTGTGCTTCTTTTTAAAACCAAATTGGTTATCACTAGTATACAGGGAACATTCAAGTGGACCTATTAAGGAGTATATATTCAAACACCTTAGAGATAATACTGGCCAAGACTGTTGGCCTATAGTTAGCTTTACTGTTGATTTTACCCTTTTTATCTTTTAGTAATGGCACACATGTATCAGTGTTGTGAGATGACCAAGACTGTTTAATCAGCTGCTCAAGGAACTAAGGAACACTGGTGATGTTGCGGTGGACATCTTCAAGAGAGAAATAGACGACTGGCTCAGAACAATCCCAGATGAGCCGGGCGTAAATGGCTAGGAGGGGGGAGGGTACAAGAAACCAACTCTCTACTTCACCAGGCCAACTCGAGAGGATGGGCGACAAGCTTCACCTTCGTGAAATAAAGAATCATCGCACGGAATATTTGAAAGGTTGGAAGGTATATAATACACAGATTGTGCATGGAACAAGGAACCTTTCTCAGATATGAAATTACTATGGTTCGAATAAGTAATAGTAAACGAGTTGGATCACATTAAACAGACGTGTTAAATGTCTCAAAGTGGATGCTGACGAGTTAACAATTGAGGTTTTTTTTAAGTTTTGGATTTTGGCTAAAAATACAACAGATACCCTTTTCCTTTAATGTGAACTCAATCTGACGTAAATGCTACGAGTTTCTGTATATTCAGGTTCTGAATGTAGGTACTTAGTTCAGCTTTAAACCCAAGATCTTGTTCCAAAGCTGCGCCCTAACTGCTTAGAAAATGGCTGGTGAGGGAAGCTATATTTAGGGGGCCTATCGCGAAAAGAAAAAAGTGGGCAAGCTTCCGTTCATAAAAGTTTTAAAATTCGAAAATATAGTGTATGAGGCAACCAAATAACGAGACAAAACAAAGTCAGCTGCGAACACACTAGCTGTAACAAATTTTCGACTTCTTTTAAGAATTCGACACTCAGACATTCAGTTGCTCTTAGACTGCTAGTGCCACTTTTTTCTTCCACTAGTTGGAGTAGGCATTTGCGTTTAGTAACAGATGGACTTCGAATTCTTTTGGGTTTCAGAATTGGACATTTACAATAGAATTAGGTGCCATGAACGTCGGGAGAGTCGTCGCCCTAATTGAAGATGGTCGGAGCCAGCGTTACGTCGCCGAAGCGCTAGGAATTCCAACAACAACGGTTCGACGTGTTTACCAACGTTACGTTGAGACAAAAGAGTACACTCGAAGACCAGGATCTGGAAGACCGCGCTGCACATCTGCCCGTGACGATCGTTTCATCGTCTTGAATGTTTTGCGAGATCGTCGCTTGACTGCCACAAACGTCCACAATGAACTGGAAAGGTCTCGAGACGTCAGTGTATCGGAGCGAACCGTTAAAAGAAGACTTATGCTCATATCTGCGGTCGAGGTGAACCTTACTCGCACACTTTAGGGAGGAGGGATAGAAGTGAGGACAGGCAGGAGATGGGGGAGATGAAGAGTGTTAGGGAATAGTGGGGGTTATTACTGACTGAAGTCGAGGGGAGCGGCAGCAACACACAGCTTGCCGTTTGGTGTGGATGCGTTTCGCAGTCATTCGATAATATAACCTACCTTTGTTACTTACGCACCGCAGAAAGAATCGGATTTGCATGATTCGTTCATTTTTAACAAATCACTATTGTTTGCATGTTTAACTTTCCGATCTTTAATGCATTTCCACACTAGTTTTTTCTATCTCGCACGCATATATAAAGGGTGATCCAGAGAAATGGGACCCAAAAGAAACCCCTGTAACTCTTAAAGTATAAGTCCTTTTATAAAATCATACGCATCATTCGAAAGAGGATAGTTACAAGTTTGTACAGGATTGTATAGGTTTTGACAAGACAAGATAAGATACAAAACAAAATAAAAGTGTTAGTTAAAACTAACCCTTCAAGATGACTGCATGGACTGTGGAACAGCTGCGTTTCATAACTGAGCAATATTATGAGCATGGAAGAAGTGTAGTTTCAGCTCAAACATCTTTCAAGACAAATTTTCAGATGTCAAAATCACCTTCTAAGAAAGTAATCCGTCGGTGTGTCAGAAATTTTTCCCTAACTGGCAGCATTGGAAAAAGAAAACCAACTGGAAGAGTGCGCACAGCAAGGATAGACGAGATCATTAACAGAACTCATGATT
>JAJOZX010008008.1:180000-201848 GCA_023014485.1 Bathynomus jamesi | reverse complement strand
ATCTTGTGGCCCTGTCACTGGTTGAGTGTCAGTACTTTCGAGACTTTGTTCATTCCCTCAACTCCAGTTATGTGATACCAAGTCGCAATTACCTCAGTACCACCCTCCTTCCTAAGAAGACAACCGAACTTCTCGCATCACTGAAGACTCGGCTCAACCTTGCCAAGTGTGTCAACTTGACAGTAGACCTCTGGTCAAGTCGTGACATGCGCTCCTACATGGGTGTCACTTGCCATTACATCTTCAACTACAAGCTGCAGTCAGCCATGCTTGCCTGCACTCGCTTCCGCGGCACCCACTCTGCTGAGCGTATCAACCAGAGGTACCAGGAGGTCATCGCTGCCTTCAATTTGGAGGGCAAGGTTGGTTCCATCATAACAGACAATGCCACTAACATGATCAAGGCATTTGTCACCCTTCCAGGCATGGATGAGCATAAGGTGGATGTACCTGGTGATGCAGATTTGGATGCCGACTATGAACACCTAGGCCTTGATGACCTCGAGGGCACAGATGACGATCTGCTGGTGTACCTGCCCTCACACTATCCATGCTTTGCACATACGCTTCAGCTGTGTGTAAAAGATGGGCTGAAAGGAGCTGATTCTCACCTCACCAAGATCATAAGCAAGGTCAGCAAGCTCGTCGGCCATGTGAGGCACAGCAACCTTGCCACAGAGTTGTTTGAAGGAGAGCTCAAAATGGAGCAGTGTACTGCAGTGCGCTGGAACAACCAACTGAACATGATTAGAGAAGTCCGTCTGGTCAGTCCCGAAACAATGCAGAAGCTAGGCCATGCTGCAAAGCCCTCAGCCTATGAGAACAACGTGCTCGATGAATTCATTGAAATACTTGCTCCATTTGAGACTGCCACCAACTTTGCCCAGGCCCAGAACAAGGTCACCTCCAGCATCGTCCTGCCATGCATCAGGGGACTACGTGCAGAGCTTGCTGAACTTCAGGAGAAATTCAGCTGGAAGTTGGTGACTAGCCTGGCTTCTGCCGTGGACAAGCATCTATCACTGTATGAGACCCTTGAACTGTTTACTGTGTCAGCAGTCCTTGACCCTCGATGGAAACTCAGGTGGGCCACACCTGAAGAGGTTATCAACCTTCGCCAGACCTTGGTGGCCAAAGTTGCAGCTTGCCTACCAAACAAGCCTGAGTATGCTCCTTCACTGCCTGCTCCACCTGCCAAACGCACAAAGCTCTTCAAGTTTATGGACAAGAGTTCTACTACCATTGCGCCTTCCCTTACATCTGCACCCTTTGCAGAAATCCAGGTAGAGAAGTACCTTTCTCAGCACTGTGTTTCTGAAACGGAAGATCCACTTCAGTACTGGCAACAGCGCTGTACAGACTTTCCGCAGTTGGCTGAGTTGGCTTGCCACTATTTATCCACCCCAGCTTCCTCTGCCCCTGTAGAGCGACTGTTTAGTGTTGCAGGGAAGATTTTTCGCCCCGAGAGGTGCAGCCTTAATGATGATCGGTTTGAAGAGTTGATGTTTGTAAAGTGTAACCAGTAACGTATTGTTTTTTGTTGATTGTTAAAGAAATAGTTTTTAGTAATACTTTTGTTTACTTTTAATTTGAAGTCTCAAAACAAGAAATAATGAATTGATAGAAGTCACAACTAGCCAATTTGAAACTCATATTTGTATTTGAACATTTTGTATTTGTATTTGCCAAATAAAAAAGGTGCAAGGGTGTATTTGTATTAGTATTTGACAATTCCAAAATTACCATATTTCATATTTGTATTTGTAGTTGGAAAAGTGTATTTGACCCCAGCCCTGGTGTATATAGAAAGGGATAAAACGTATGAATTCCTAGTAAAAAGGACACTAACACCAGAGATGAATGAATTGTGGTAGTAGCACAAGGTCAAGTACTACAAAATACATAATTGGTTTGAAAGACATATTGAGGATATAAATGAACCAGAGAATTGCAGACTATGCTCAGAGAGTGCAGAAATAGTAAGCCACATACTATCTGAATATGAGGTACTTCTACATATGGGAAACTACACAGAGAGGCACGATACAGTCTGCAGATTAAATCACTTGGGTTTTGGCCTCGAGTCAAGATGGCAGTACAGTACACGCTAAAAACAAACAGTGAGTACATACATTTAGAAAAAAAAATTTAATTCTAGTAATTTGTATGTGAAAGGTCCCTTTATATATTCCCATTTAAAGAATTTTCACATTTAAATTCTAAATACAAATTTATTTACATGGTAGGAAATCCTACCACTGGCTCTTCATCAAAGCAATTTTCCACTATTTTCAACTTTTCTCAGTTGCAGTTATTCTCATGACTTCCTTCATATAACATGCAAAGTAATGAACATTTTCCCTTGTATATACACTAGAACTTCATTTATTCGCAACTCGAGTTATTGAAGACCGAACATTCTAGAATGCTTGGCGGTAATTCTCGTAGTTGCTACCAGGCGGCGTCGGTTCACGTTAGTCCGCCATTGCTTGCTTCTTGTTGTGATTGATAGTGGGGAGCACTTTGCAGTAAATTGAATTGAATTGTATTTCATGTGTTTGGGATTTATTATATGAGAATATAACTTGTATTCGCACAACACATTCACAATAGACTCGGTCTTGGGTCTCGCGAATAACTGAAGTTCCACTGTGTGTGTGTGTGTGATATATATATACAGGGTGAGTCAAAAGTCTAGAAACGTAGGCACTTTGCTTTTCAATGCAAATATATATGTATATTTGCATTGAAAAGCATAGTTCCTATGTTTCCAGATTTTTGATTCACCTTGTGTGTGTATATATATATATATATATATATATATATATTTATATTTATTTATTATTATTATTATTATTATTATTATTTCATTGGAACATAATTGTTTTTGTAGGCTGACTTTGAATTACATCATCGACCAATTAGAAGATGAGGAAGATTTAAAAAGTAGCATAAGGAACAACATCGATGTCCGGATGTTGACTGATCTCGGTGATGAAGTTGAAGGTGATCCCATTCATTTTTCTCAAAGGACTTTAGGGAATTCAGCAGAATTAAATGAAAGTTTTGAGAACCAACCCTCAAAGTCAGACCCACCTAAATAGATCAAGGCAATTAACAAACAAAAAAACAAAGTTTGGTTACGTTCAAGCTTCAACAATTTATCATTTGTGTCATCACCAATAGCATCTTCGAGTCCCATTCAATGTTTTCAGCAAATGTTTCCAACAGAGGCCATCACTTTGATTTGCAATGAATCAAACAAATATTTCCAACAAAAGAGGGAGAGAATTCAAAGTTACGCATGAAGTTGCCGTATTCATAGAAATATTGTTGATTTGTGGTTACAATAAGCTGCCAAATAAAAAAACTATTGGTCCGATGATGAGGATGTGCTAAACCAAGCTATTATAGCTTCCATTGGGAGAAATCATTTTGAATACAAATATACAAAGTTATATTTGAATTTAGCTGACAACACTGAAATGAATGATGGTCGTTACGTCAAAATGTGAGAGAGATATTCAGTATTTTGAATAGAGCTTTCAAGATTCTTGACTAACATGAAATCTAAGCATAGATGAAAGCGTTGTTCCCAACGATGGAAACACGGAACAAAGTAGTTCATTCGTGGAAAGCCACTAAGGTTAAACTGTGGTCTATCAAGCTCAGATGGATCTCTTATTCATGCAGTCTTATTGTGGAATGTCAACTCGACTACCATAAACAAATTTAGGCCAAGGAACTGACATCGTATATTACGCCTGATTGAGGAGGTAAATATTCCAGCAGGATGTTGGCTATATTTCGGTAATCTCCGCGTTACTCCCTCTTCTTGATAGGCTTCATCACGAAGGAATTAGAGCTACAGGAACTTTATGTAAGAATAGGTTGAGGGGACTATCTTTACTGCCTAAAAAAGTAATTATGCAGAAGAAACCTCAAAGTTCAGTAGTTTATGCATCTGAAGAAGACAATCTCACTATCTTGTGGAATGAAAACAAACTTGGCCTTGTGCAACAAACTGCTATTCCATGGACCTAGTGCATTCAACAAGATATAACCATGAATAGAAGAAATGAATTACAGTACACCTTCCACGACCCTTACAAAAATAGTGCTCACATGGGTGGAATTAATTTTTGATCGAACAGTAGCTCACTACAGAGTAAAAATACAGTCAAGAAAGTGATGGTGGTGGGCTTTGCTTGCGTGGAGAATAAATGCCTCGCTAGCGAATGCTTGGAAACTTTACAGAAGGGAAAATTGTGAACCGAACTTTCCTTTGCTAGAAGTTACCATATCCTTCCTTCACATCTATGGAATTTCAAGAACAAGACCAGGAAAACCTTCGACTTATCCCTCTTCAGGTTGAAGCAGTGGTGCACTATGATCGACTGAACCAACACTGCTGGATAAAGAAAACTTAGAAAGTAGTAGTAGTCTCACTGGAAAGAGCTTTGGTGTCTCAATTTTGAAAATAATCATTCCCATTTTAACATAGGTAAAGGTGTAGTAACAGTATAGAAATAAAGAAAGGAGCAGTGTAGGTACAGAAATAAATATTGGAAGTAATTGTATAGGAATAGAAATGCATTCTGGTACCCAACTTTGCCCACCAGACATCCATGAAACAATTGCCAGAACTGCATAAATCCTGTATATTATAAATATTACATCGTATAACGAGAAAGATGTAGTATCGAGCATATTACGTTTATATAGTGTAACTAGGGTCATATATATTTTGTTCAGTTTACTGAACAAAGTTGAGGCACCTTACACGTGTATGGGAAACTTCAAAAATTTATATATCCTGGTATTTGTTATTCAAACAAACATTTTATATATATATTTATTATTAATGTACTAATTTAATGGGTATTTGTGAGGTTTGCTGGTCAATATATTTTTATGCCCTGACATATTTTCAGGGTTTCAAAGCGTCAAAAAACTGGTCTGAATGAGATGGATATTTCAAATTTGCTGAAAGTTCCTAGTGCAAGTGAAGATGAGAGGTTTTCAGATACTGATGATGAATTGAACCTTACTGACTTACTTGAAAGGGAAGATAATTCAAATGAAGTGCTTTCCTCTGAGGAAGAACTAGAGGAACGTGAAATTCTTGACAATTCATGGTAGGTTTAAACTTTACAAAATATTTTTCCTTACTAACTAACCAGTTGGGCATGAAAAAATTATACAGTATATATAAAAGGTAGCGTGCTCATCCACCGTGGGTGTTTTACTTCCGTGGTTCTCCTTTTAAGCCAACTGGTCACGCCGCGCATGCGCAGTGACTTCAAGGGGAAGCGAGGAACGTCATTGCCTCAATCTGTTCACTCGTGAGTGTGTAGTGCACATTAATGATTTTCAGGTGAGTTTTCAATTTTTCTTCAGTTTCGCTACAACGTTTGTAGTTTTATTAGTATAGTGGATGCAATAGAAATTCACTGTATTACTGGAAATCCTTTTAGGATACAATACGCAGTGTACTGTCCTTATTTTAAGGAAAAAAGAACGGCACTAGTCCTCTTCGGTAGTCTTCAAAATGGCAATTGTCACCATGCTCTTGCTTCGTGGGAACCCACGGAATTGGGTCATAAAATTTAAATATAATACATTCACTTTATTATTTTATTTCCAATAAATAACTTCGCTTAGTAATTCTTCCATGATAGTTTTGCGTTCTAGTTCTAGAGGACATTATTAAGTTGATTGACTTAAAATTTAGTCCCATAATACAATGTAAATACTTAAAAAATAACCTAGAAAAATGTTTCTACTATGTGGGATAAATTAAAAAGTTTGTTGCCATTAAAAAATTAAAACGGTGCGCACGTTTACAGTATTGTAATGTATGTGATGAGATTAGATTTATTGTGACATTGTAATTGTGAAAAAAAAAATTAAATAAAAAAATAGGACCCAGCTCCCTGGGATCCACGGAGCTAGGTTATAAAATTTTGTATAGGCCTATAACAGTTAAATGTAGTAGTATATTCATTTCAATTTTATACGGGTTTCTCGGCTCTTTCTGCACTTCCCTTTTTTCGCCGAGTCAACGGGTAGTCGGCCTCCTTCCCGCTAAAATTTGCATCACGGGGCTGGTACTCCTTTCGGAGGAGAGAAATTACCGTTTTTAGTTGCTGACAAATTTTTGTTTTTTGAAAACAATCGTTCTCTTTTCGCTAGGATGGCTGATTCGCCAAGTACCACCTCTACAAAAGGTTCGAAGAAAGGGATGCATGCCCCAGAATTTTATCAGAAAATCAGATATGATGTGAACGAAGTTCTTGTTAAAGGACAACTTACAGAGAGAGTGGCCAAGAACTCTATAAGGTTCCTGCATCAACTCTTCCGGTAAGTATTTTATTACTGCAGTTGTAATATTATTCTTAAGTTTGAGCCAACTCAGTCCAAAACATAAAGATGTGTATAATTTTGTTACAGCGTCTGATGTCCTGTGTCCTCTTTCAGGATTACATTCTGCATACCGAGGCTGAGGGCAAAACTCCCGAATCAAGCTTCAGGACAAGACAAATTCTCGACCATAATGAGGAACGATTGATTGCAACTTAATTGATGCTCCAAACGCCTCTATGGCACGACTCCCAGAAAAGTCAGTAGATCACTCTTGTATCACTGCTGTGTACATTATGCAATTGATATACCACATTCATGGCCTAGGAACCAAAAGGCTGGCATACGCTGGTTTAGAAATTTTATGAGCCATAACAAAAACATATGTCTGTAAACCTCAGAAAACTAACAAACCTCGCGCGCGAGCTTGTAGTAGAGTAAAGATTAACACGTTTTCTAGTAAGCTCGAAAACATTAGGTGAAGGTATGGATTTGAGTCACATCATCTATAACATTGATGAAACTGGTTGTCAAGCTGTTTGTGAGCCTTCTAAAGTTGTTGGAGAGAAGGGAGCAAAAACTGTTGGTCAGGTAGAAGGCTCCTACAGCTATTATGGTTGACATTGTTAATGCGGCTGGTCAAGCTCTTCCTCCAGTTTTTGTCTTTCCGTGGATACGAAAGACAGAAAAATGTATGAATGGAGCATCAGTTGGGTCACTGGTTTTGGAGCACCTTCAAAAATTTACTAAATAACCCTGATAACCCTATTCTTCTGATCATGGATAACCACAGAAGCCATATTTCGCTACGTTCTGTCATGTGGGCGAAGTAACACGACATGCATATCCTCACCGTTCCTCCCATACCTCACACAAGTTGCAGCCATTAGATGTTGGGGTCTTTGCAACATTCAAGAATTACTACAAGATAAAAGTTGACGACTGGATAACCGACAACCCACGTAAGACTCTGCAGTACTGGAATACCACTCCCATGATGTGTCAAGCTTGGGAAGAAGCTGTAACACCCAGGAATATTAAGGCTGGTTTCAAGGAAACTGGAGTATGTTCATTTAACAAGCTTGTTTTCAACGACAATGATTTCATCCCTGATCAGGTTACGAAGCTGCTTATCACTACTTCGGATAATGAGGACAGTGACGAAGGTGATGATGACATCCGTCCAACAGCTACTCAGAAGGGTGGTTAACCGAGAAAGACTATCTTCATTAGTAGACACCTTAAGTGCACTATCAACAGTGGACGACCAAGATTGACATCTGCTCGTGAAGACCGCATCCTCATAAGGAAGTGTATCAACAATCGCAGATCATCATCAAAAGTCTTGCTCATGACTTGAATGAATCAACATGATGTCATCTCAGTGACAGATCTGTCAAAAGGCGTCTACTGCAAGCTGGTTTTAAATCGCGTAGTCCAGCTAAAAAAACCGTTCATTAATAAACAACAAAGAGAGCGTCGCCTGAGATGGTGCAAACAATTCAAAGAGTGGACCCCGGAAGACTGGAGAAAAGTAATTTTCTCAGGTGAGTCGTCTTTTCATGTTTTTAATGACAAATCTCTAGTACGTCGACGAACTGGTGAACGCTTTAAACCAGAATGTCTCCAAACAACAGTGAAACACCCTGAGTCTGTTATGATTTCGAGTTGCATTTCCTATCACGGAGTGGGACGGACGTATATTCTTGAAAAGAATACAATCTTCAACTCCAAAATCTATTGTGAAATATTAAAAAATAGGATGCTACCTTCCGCAAATGAATGGTACCCAACTGGTGATTACTTCTCAATTTTGCATTATTTTGATGGGTGTCCTTAAACTTTTGGCCACGATTGTACTCCCAAGAAAAATCCAATCGAGTCTCTAAGTATATTCACCGACACGCCAGAACTTGAGAGATTGAAAGATATATCTGTTCAAAGAGAAACCATTAAAAGTGCTAATGCTGTTAAAATGAAGAGGAGGCTCTTTTTTGGGTGCAGAAAACAAAAATCAAAGCATGGACGACTTAAAAAAACTAATTCCAGTGATGAGGATGAAGAGCATAGGCTGATAGATGAGATGCAGAAAGAAATGCAAAGTTACGATTCAGATATGGATTTTGAAGATCTCAAACCTGAACCCGAGTTTCAGCCCATATTGGAATTTTCACCACCACCCAAAATAAACAGATATTACTCCTGGAATGTATATCATTGTAGCTTTAGAAAAATTAACAAAAAGTCAAAAGCTCATTACGTGGCTGAAATTCTGCAGGATGCTCCTGAAAACGGTGACTTCGTCTGCCAGTATCTCAAAAGTGACGAACAAGTGACACCAGCGGATGTTTCATTTTATTACAAAGACCCTATACAGAAGTAAGACCTTTCCATGTCAGAAATTGTTGGTCTTCTGCCTAACCCCACCTTGCAGAAAAAAAGGCAGCACAAAGCTCAAAAGACGATATTTTGTCTTCCCCACTAATTTAGTAGCTATAACAAAAATTATAAGATTGATTCAATTCTCATATTATGGAATCACCTTGTTTTTTTGGTTATTTTTTATAAATTTTCAATACATTTCCAATAAACAAACTTGTATTATTTGCCTTTTATTATGATAAGTTTTAGTGTAAAAGTCCAAGGCTGGCATCGTATAAGTCATGTTACTAATAGACTGATTTTACTAATAGACTGATTTGCAATAATTTTTTGTATGTTGGGATATAGCGACGGAGGTAGGACCGCCAGTTCCACCTACGTGGGTTGGCTCCTATTCACTATTTTACCTATTAACGCAATAGTGAATCAAGTTATATTACTTATCATTATATATATGATACACGAGTAGTTACGGTAAAATGTTTCATGACATTCGCTCTACTCTCCTACCTTGACGAGTATCGTAGCTATAGGTTTTCAAAAGTTAACGCCATGAAGGATGAGCATTCTTCCTTACAGGCCTATACAAAATTTTGCATTCAAAATTACAATATCACAATAAAATTAATCACCATCACATACATTACAACACTGTAAATGTGTGCCCTGTTTTAATTTTTCAATGGCAATAAACTTTTTAATTTACCCCACATAGTAGAAACATTTTTCTAGGTTATTTTTAAATATTTACATTGACTTGAAATTTAGTCCCATAAGTCAATCAACTTAACAATGTCCTCTAGAACTAGAACGCAAAACTATCATGGAAGAATTACTAAGCAAAGTTATTTATTACAAATAAAATAATAAAATGAATGGGTCATATTTAAGTTTTATGACCCAGCTCCGTGGATTCCCGCGAAGCAAGAGCATGGTGACAATCGCTATTTTGAAGTGCATAGCCTGCTACCGAAGAGGACTAGCGCCGTTCTTTTTTTCCTTAAAATAAGGACAGCAACATTACGCATTGTATTGAATTTTTATTGCATCTTACTCTACTAATAAAACTACGAAAGTTATAGAGACACTGACGAAAAATTAAAAACTCACTTGTGCACAAACACCCTCAAACAAGTGACAGACTGAGGCGATGACGTTCCTCGCTCCCTCTGGAAGCCACTGCACATGCGTGGCGTGACCAGTTGGCTCACAAGGGGAGACCCACGGAGGATGAACATTCTACCTTATGTAGACCTTTGGTTAGCTTCCGCCCGAATTGTTCATTCTGACGAAGGTCAAGCTTTTCACTCCACCTTAGACCTACAGTTTAACGTGGAATCCGAACCACGCCCCATCAGCAGCCCAGCGTCTTAACCATTAGGCCACCTAGGGTACCCATTTATCTACCAACCACTTGTTTTGTTTTTATTGTGTGGAAGGATGAACAGCTGGGTTTTGCTGCGCGCCGGCTGCCGTCGGGTCTCGAACCCGGGGCCGATGAATTCGTAGTCAGCGACGCTAACCACCACCACCGAGGTGTGTATATATATATATATATATATATATATATATATATATATAGTGGTTAGCACTCGCTGACTACGAATCCACTGGACCTGGGTTTGATTCCCGGTGAGGGCAGGCGGCGCGTAGCTCACCCAGCTGTTCATCCTTCCGTACAATAAAATTGGTTGGTAGATAAATGGGTACCCTGTGTAGCCTAGTGGTTAAGACGCAGGGCTGCTGGTTGGAAGGTATTGAGATCGAATCCGGGAGAAACTAATTTCTGATCACAACCCGTGTTTGGTTTAGTTTGGTTTCCACGTTAAACTGTAGGTCTAAAGTGAAGCAACAAGCTTGACTTTAGTCAGAATGAACAATTCGGGCGGAAGCAAAACCAAGGCAATCCAGGTTATATATCTTCATAAGCTTTATATCATCTCACATGGGCGTAAAGCTTTTAATTATTTATGTCTGTTTCAGTGATAGGAGGACTTGGCACTGGATCAAAAAGGATATACCTTCCAAGGAGATTTCAGAAGTGGAGGGTCTTCAACCTGCACTTAGTGATGAAGACGTAAAAACACCTCTAAGTATATTCTTGAAGTTATTGACCAACGTATTATTTACTTGTTACTAATAGAATGTAATAAGTATAGGCTTTACTCAGCAAAGGCCAAAATGAAGCCAATCTCCAGAAAGGAAATCTATGAATTCCTTGGAATTATTATGCGGATGAGCATATTCAATCTGCCTCAAAGAAGAATGTACTGGTCTCCAGAGACTAGAATTGACCAAGTAGCCAGTGTAATGACACGCAACAGGTTTGAAGACATTCTTTCTACTATTCACGTTTCTGACAATAACTTAGAAGTAAAAAGAGGAGAAATAGGATTGACCCTTATTTTAAAATTAGGCCTATTATCAATATATTAAATGAAACTTTTTGTAATGCTGCAAAACCTGAATTGCATCAGTCAGTAGATGAACAAATTGTCCCTTTCAAAGGTAGGCACTCTCGCAAAGTGTATATGGCAAAGAAACGAAATAAATGGGGTTATAAAATAGGCGTAAGAGCCGGTACATCTGGTTATATTTACCAGTTTCAAATGAGTGGAGACAAAAACGAGAATCCATATGAATCAAACACAAATTTTGGAGAATCTGGTAAAGTAGTTCTACGGTTGAGTGATGCCATTCCAAAAGGTACTTTCTTATATTTTGACAAGCACTTTTCTTCTCCTGATCTGTTGCGTGAATTGAAAAGCAGAGGTCTTCATGCAACAAGCACATTGCAGAAAAATAGATCTCGTGGATGTCCTCTGAAATCAGAGGTGGTGTTGAGGAAAAATGGAAGAGGTTCTGTTGATTATAGACTTGATAAAGAAAGTGAGGTATTAGTTTGTGACTGGTATGACAATAAGGTTGTTAGGGTTTGCTCAACTATCCATTCAGTCGAGCCTTTTACGAAGGTCCAGAGGTATGACAGGAAAAAGCGGGAATATATTGAAGTTCCTTGTCCAATGCTAATCAAATGGTACAATAAATGTATGGGAGGAGTGAATAAAGCTGGTATGCTCCTGTCTTTGTATCGTTTCCATGCTAAATCAGGGAAATGGTACAAGAGACTCATTTTCCATTTCCTAGATTTGTCAGTAAACAATTCGTGGCTGCTTTACAGGAAAGCTAAAAAAAGCTCAATTACACTACAAGCATTCAAAATTCAAGTTGCCTCATCATTGATTGCGCTTGAAGATTGTCAGAACTTGTCACAAAATCTGGCTGCTCCGCCAAAACCCTTTGCCAGATACATTCCCACTGAAGCAAGATATGACAAATTTAGTCATTTTCCTCGTCAAGAGGGTAACAATGAGAACCCGCCAAGATGTAAAATGGAAGGATGCAAGAGAAAATCGACCTACAAGTGCAGTAAGTGCTCAGTATTTTTATGTATTTCGGGGAAATCTGACTGTTTTTATAGATTTCATAATGCAGAGTGATATTGTTGTATACTGCCAATGAGGGTGTGTGTTTTTCGTGAACATTTTTAGCTTTTACATAAATAATTTTATGTAGAAAAAGTTTCATTTAATTTTTTGTACTGAATGCATGATGTCCACTATACTGAACAAACTGTACTAAATAAATTAATAGTAAAATTAGAATTTTTATTTTTGCATGAAGCCCTTTTCAAGTGTATTTTGAAATGAAAAACTGAAGCAATCATGGATTTCTCTTTCGGGCAACAATGAGGAAGTGAAATAAAGTCCCTCAAGAACCGGGTGACAGGTTGATATGGCCCACGAATAAAAAAGGAGTGGAACGGGAAAACTAGTAATCACACGCGGATGTTAATACAGAGACAAGTAATTGTGTCCAATGCAGCTGTCTTTGTTTATTAGATGGTATAGTCTCTGGAGTGGATATTCTGGTTTGGATGTGGCCCAGCTATGGAGGAATAAACTTTTCTTCGCGTTACTCAAATTTATATCTGTCTTCGTATGAACATAAGTGTGGGGGGGGGGGGGGGGGAGAAAAGTCTTTAAGGATTTTATACATACAAATAATTTGTTAGTAATAATTTCCAATGATATCACTGCAGTGTATGCGATACTTTTCAAAGTAACTATACAAGGCCACGAATGACCCCAGGTTCAAACAGGAAGGGCCTATCCCCAGTTCGCGCAATGTCAGTAAGGATGGAATACAGCAATGAAGAAAGTATCTTTTATCGTGGGCTATTTCTTATAATAAGTGCGAAGAAAGTTTGCCACATTTCAAGTCGATCTAACAACTTCAACGAGAAAAGTCGCGCAGGAATTGGGTATTTTCAAATTTTTAGTAGCAAAAATATTGAAATCACAGGGGATACCACGATTACAAACCCATTTACTCTCATCTCGTATATGACGAAAATTCTGATAAACGGCTGCAGTATGCTGAAATAATGAGACAAAAGTTCAACCGTGATCCAGATTTCCTTGGAAAGATCAAATTCTCAAATGAACGTGTCTTCGCGGTTTAACGAGTAACGGAAGCAAACAACGTTCACTACTGGGCGAAAAAACCCCTAAAATACGATTGGATAAACCCGTTAAAGCTGTTACACTAACAGTTTGGGCGTGCATTGGTTATTCAGGCCTCGTTTCATTTGACATATCGAGAGATACGATGGATGGAAAATGCTATTGTCAGGTATTGAGAAAGTTTTGCCACAGTTTACTAATGACGTTGGCAACAATTGGCTTTATGAACATGATGGACGCCGCCACATTACTCCGCAGCTGCCCGAGAGATTCTGGATAGAACCTTGAAGAAAGATGGCTTGGGCGGCGAGGTCCCATAGAGTGACCAACCAGATCACCCGATTTAACCCCGTGTGATTTCTGGCTTTGAGCTTATTTGCGTAACGAACTCTACACTCGTGGTTTCATCTATCCAAATGTGAATGCCCTTCGCCGCAGAATAGATAAAGAACTGAAAAGGATCCCACTCGATATGTTCAAAAGAACAATGAAGAGTTTCACAGAGAAAATCCACAAATGTATCACAGCGGATCGAGAACTCTTTGAAGATTAAATTACAATTGAACAAAATATTTGTACGAATAAAATTCTAATAAACTTCATTTGTTTCATCATATGAACACTTATCTGTATAATATTGTTAACTAAATAGTTATGTAAAAATCGTTAAAGACTTTTCTCCCACCCTGAACTATATATATAATTTACACAATGATGGAATGTTTTTTAAGGTCATATAACGGATCGCTACATAATCTGGACGCAGCGGACAGTACCCCCTCCCCATCCCCGAAATTGGCCACGGCCTAGCCCTTTGCGTTAATTTATTCCTTACAATAAGTTGCTGGACAACTAATCTAGGTAAACATGATCTCATTTTAAATTATTTCATTATGTTATAATTATTATTAAGAATAAAAATGCGCGTATCATTTTATGGTATTGGAGGGAGGATCTTCCTTCGCATTTGAGTCTACATATTTTTTTTATGAAGTTTTATGGTCCTTTGTATTTACGTCGTCTTTAACGAATCATATTCCGAGACATACTGAATGATGATAAAAGTGAACGAATAAGCGTAGAAGGACTGGCAAATAGGAATGTAATTTTAAATCTATTAATTCGCGGTTAAATTTTAACTTTGGAGGTAAATCAAGATTTGCACTCGTGATTTTTCCTAATCCACATTTGTCATTTCATTCTCTCAGTTTTAAACTAAGCAATAAGCATAATTTTTAATTTTCCTGTCTAAAGGTGATGTCTTTCAGCAAGATCACTGTTAGTTCTTATCAGTCTACGTAAATACTCCAAATACATTTCTCCAAATTCATAAATGTTCAAAACATAATTTGAATTCAGATCCCAATAAAATTTGTATAGGCCCTAAATGATTGATACAAATGTACGTAATATGAAAATTTATTGTCAATACCATGCATTTTTACTTCCTAAGTATTATTAAAGAATTTACTTCATTTATTTATTTTTCAGAGTGTATTTCGTAAGTCTGTGTTTGAAATAAGAAAATCTACGAGTCCTTTATTCGCGAGTCGTTCAGAGAACATCGTGAAATATGGAATATACTCTAATTCTTTCCTTTGGCTACGGGACTTATCCACCCTCACTTTTTTCTTTCAGGTTACATATGGCAAACAAGTACGAGAAAGTCAAGAGGGGAAAAATAAGGCTAAATACACGTACTGGAGAACTCGATGAAGAACAAGTAATATATAATGTAGCAGTTTTTTCAGGGGATACGTCAGATTTTGATCAATCAGATGAAGAAGTGGACGAGGTAAAGTGAAACCAAGTAGGCCTAACCTAATGTTCTATGTTATTATTAAAGACCGGAACTTCAGGCAAAATGCCATAAATGCCTTATTTTGCCTATTTCACTAATTTATTGTGGAAAATGCCTTTTTCGATTTATAGAGCCTTATTTGCCTATCTCACTAATAAATAAGTTTTGTTTTACAAACTATCACATTTAAAAAAGTTAAATGAGTCATTTGAAATGTAGAGTTGCCAGTTAGTGAAATGACTCATTTCACTAACTGGCAACTCTACTTTTCCACATGCAGTAGGTTACCTCTGATAACACTGTATATTTGTTTTTAGTCACTGTGTATTTGATGTGAAAGATCATGCCTAAAGTTAAAGCATTTTCTTCTAAGAAACTAAGTGATTATGTTCAGGAATTTGGAGGTAGTGTTCAGCACTGACGGCTCTATATTATTTGCAAAGCGTGTGAAAAGGTTGTAAATTCAGAGAAGAGATACTTTGTGATGCAACATATAGACACAGGTAAACATAAGAGTGCCGTTTCCAGACAGAAGCTCAGAGGAGAGCATTCTTGTTTACTTACTAATTTTGTTACTGCCTCCAGTCGTAAGTCACAATTCTCAATGGATTTGTGCAAAACATTCATTGAAGCCGGTATTCCCTTGGGGAAACTAGAAAGTCCATGTCTGAGAAAATTCTTAGAGAAATACACAAATGAACATATTCCTAGCGAGTCATCATTAAGAAAGACATATGTAGAAGAAATATATCAAACTGTTATACAAAATATTAGAACTGAAGTTAACAACAAAAATATTTGGATATCAATAGATGAGACGGCCGATTCTGTTGGTAGGTATGTCGCTAATGTAATTATTGGGACTATGGAGAGTGACCATCCTTCCAAAATTTATTTGCTAGCAGTAGAGCAACTTGCTAAAACAAACCACTCAACTATTGCTCAAACTTTTACAAAATCACTTGCTTTACTATGGCCTGAAGGAATAAAGCACAACAATGTTCTTCTGTTCATAACTGATGCCGCTCCATACATGAAAAAAGCAGCAGGCGGTTTAAAAATTCTTTTCCCCAGAATGCTACATGTCACGTGCTTAGCTCATGCGCTGCACAGAGTTTGTGAAGAGGTACGAAGTTTATTCCCTGATGTTGACCTGATGATTTCAAATGGAAAGAAGATATTTCTCAAAGCCCCTTCGCGTATCCAGGTTTTCAAAGAACAGGCACCAGAATTAGCACTGCCACCTAAGCCAGTACTGACAAGATGGGGAACATGGATAAATGCAGCAGTTTACTACGCTAAAAATTACAACACAATACAGAGCATTGTCGAAAGTTTTGATGAAAAAGATGCAGCTTCTATTAAGATTTTGAAATCTCTCATGAAAAATTTATTGAAAAATGATCTTGCATTCATTGAAGCCCATTTATCAAATTTGCCAATTGCAATTACTTCTTTGGAAGAACGAAATCAACCCTTGTTAATGCGTTGAAGATTTTTAACACTGTAGTTGAGGAAATAAATCAGGTGCCGGGTGCAAAAGGTAAACTAATCCAGCAGAAGTCTGAGAAAGTAATTTCAGGTAATACTGACTTAGCTGAAATAAAGAAGATAGCAAACGTCCTTGAAGGAGATGGTGCTGAAGACACTTCAAATCTAAACCCGGAGAACGTAGCAAGTTACAAATATGCTCCAGTCACATCAGTAGATGTTGAAAGAACATTTTCAGTTCTTAAACACATGCTAACTGATCGTAGACATAACCTAACATTTGAGAATTTGGAAAAAATGCTTGTTATAATGTGTAACCAAAGAAATGCATAAATATATTTGAAAATGTAAGGTATTGATTTGTGTTATCTATGTTTTTTGGTTGTTTTTCAATATTTCAATGTAAAAATAAATGCCTTTTTTTGCCTATTTTGATGTTTTATTGTGCCTTTTTGCCTGCCTATTTTCCTATTTTTTAGTGCCTGAAGTTCCGGTCTTTAGTTATTATATATATAAATTAGTGTATTTTAAAAAAATTGTGTGTGTAGTGAATTTTTCACAAACTTGTTAATATTTCATTATGAAATGACCCTATTGCACCTATTGTACCCCTCTTCTCCATAAATTAGCTTTACAAATTCAATTCAATTTAATTTTTTAAGATAATTTATAGACACCTTGTATTTATTTCAACTTCAAATATATTTATAAAAATCTTTGAGCAATGGCAATACTGTGCTATTTAAAATGCTGTAATATATATATATTTTTCTAAATTTCAGATAAGTTTGTCGAATAATGATGAGCGAGATCGCGATTCTCAAGATATGGTTGAAATTTTATCGGAAGATAATGAATCTGATGATTCAGTTCCTCCCCTTACTCTTACTGAAGAATACAATGATGTTATTCCTGCGATAAGCAATGACCAAGAATCTGCTATTATGGAACAATCTGCGAATCATGATGGGTTACCAAAATGGGCAAAAACAGAACCCGAGACAATGAGAACAGAATACCTCGGTAAGTCTTTTTCTGAACCTCCTTCGAGAGAATTGACTCCGTACGGATATTTCAAGATGTTTTTTGATGACGATATTATTCAGCATATATCGGATCAAACTAATTTATATTCGGTTCAGAAATCCGTTTCAAACATTCAAACTACTAAAGACGAAATTGAACAATTTATTGGTCAGTTATTATTCATGGGAATTATTCCCCTACCTCAATATCGAATGTATTGGCATCCAAGTACTAGGCAACCCTTGGTGACTGAAGCTCTGCAAGGTGGTGTCAATCGATTCGAAACTATAAAGCGCTATTTTCACATCAATGATAACTCCACTCAGCCAGCCGTGACATCTCCAAATCGTGATAAATTGTACAAAGTGAGGCCTTTAATAAATTCTATTTTATCAAAGTGTGAACAACTTGAACAAGAGGAAAGTAGTTCTGTCGATGATCAGATTATCCCAACAACGTGTCGTTCTCACCTGAAACAATACAATCCCAAAAAGCCAAATAAGTGGGGTTTCAAAGTATTTACGAGATGTGGATTAAGTGGGATCATTTATCAGTTTGAGATATACACTGGGAAAACATCTGACAAAGAGAGAACTACTTCATCGAGTTTAGGTCCCACCGGTGATCTCGTACTTCGTCTTTGCTCAAACATACCAAAACACCTTAATTTCAAAGTTTACTTTGATAATTTCTTCACAAGTATTGATCTTTTGAAAAGGTTGAGGGATGATGGGATTTTTTCTTTAGGAACTATCAGAGCTAATAGGCTCAAAGGGGCGCAGACTTTACTTCAAAATGAAAAAAAGTTAAAAGCTCTACCTCGTGGAACGTCAGACTGGAGACCGATATTTCCTCAAATATCGTCGTCGTTCGTTGGCATGACAACAGAATAGTTCAGTTGGTTTCTACGTTTGTTGGACCAGAAAATGGAGAAATGACGAAAAGATGGTCAGCAAAGGAGAAAAAAGTGGTGCACATAGAATGCCCTGAGATGGTTCATAAATACAACAAACATATTGGTGGAGTTGATCTCAACGATATGCTTATGTCCCTCTACCGTATAAAATTAGGTACTCACAAGTGGTACATGCATATTGTATACTACTGCATCCAAGTTGCGGTAGTAAATGGATGGTTGTTGTATCGTCGTCATCTGAGTTACTTACTCTCTAGAAACAAAAAACCAATGTCCTTACTTGATTTCCAAAGGATGATATCAGAGGTCTGATCAAAGCGGGTAAACTACCTCCATCTCTAACCACCCATGAAATACCGTCTTTGTCTCCTTCAGGAAATCCCAAAAAGAAACAGAGAAATAATGTCAGCAATCCACTACCTTGTTCTGATTCAAGATATGATAAGATTGGTCACTTTGCTGTCTATGAAGAGAAGCAAAATAGGTGCAGATTATGTAAAAATGGTTATACATACTGTAAATGTATAAAATGTAACACATTTTTATGTTCTTTTAAAACTAGAAATTGCTTTTATAGTTTTCATGTAAATAATTAATACTCGTTCATCATATTCTGAAACAATGTTAATTATTAATTAAAGATAATTATAAAAAAAATATTTTTTACATAAGGAAGTAGTAAAGTTTTCAAAAATACATAACTTTTTTCCACTCCATCTTTTTTTGTTTATATGAGAAAGTGTTAAATGTAATGTACCATCTTTCTCATCTAATCTCCAACAATTATTGTCAAGCTTAACTTAGGTTCCAATGAATACGAAATCTCCGGAGAGATGCAACAGGCTCCGGTCTATCGCCGGGACCTCGGCCGGCAATACTTCAGAGAAGGATCTTAACCAATCCTGCGGTCCGGGCGTGGGACCCGGGCTCGACCGGAACCTAGGTCCGCGGGTTATGGAGGCGTACATTCCATATTCTATTTCTCTTACTAATGCAAAAAAAAACCTTTATTTAACTTGTAATGCTATCCGCAACAGAGAGAAGGCTTTCAGAAGATACCGTGGTCATCCAACTCCCGACTCTCACTCAGCTTATATTTCTGCCCTGAATCGTGCAACATCTATTCTTCGACTCGCCAAAAATTCGTTCATCAGGCAAAAATGTGAAAATCTATCCAATTCTAATTTTTCTCGCTCTTTCTGCGATTTAGCTAAGAACTTCAACAACTTTACTTCCTCTTCTCCATTCTGACGGTTCAGTTGCCGTCTCTTCTCCTCACAAACCTGAACTCTTCGCTCAAACTTTCGCCTCCAACTCAACCCTGGACGATTCCAGTGCTGTTCCTCCATCTCCTCCTCCCTCTGACTTAATTATGTCAGAAATTAGAATCTCTTCCAAAGATGTTTTTTTCTGCCCTATCTGGGCTCAACTCTAGGAAGGTGTACGGTACTGATGGTGTTCCTCCTGTTATTCTCAAGAACTGTGCTTCTATGTTGACACCCTGCCTAGGCAAACTCGTCTTTGTCTTTCATCTGGTACTTTTCTTCCTGCTGGAAGTTCGCTCTCATTCAACCTGTATCAAAGAAGGGTGACCACTCTCAACCCAACTATTGGCCAATTGCTTTGATTTCTTACCTTTCTAAAGTTTTTGAACCTATCCTTAATAGGACGATTCTTAAATACCTTTCTTCCAGGGCTGTGGAGTCGGTAGACCAAGCCTCCGACTCCTAGAATTTTAGAAGGGCCGACTCCGACTCCTGCCTCTAAATAATAATATAAAATATACTTTGATTATATTAACCCAGAATGGCATTTCATCACTACCAAGTGAATCATCTGGCTACTTTTTAAGCTCAATTTCTCTAAATTCATCTTCAACCACACATTGAGAGAGAAAATGTTTTTCATCTGTGGTTATGGTAAAGTATTCAAAAACACTAGATTTAACCGGAGTGTTCTTAGCCATTTTATAAGGGGCTTTTGAAAATAAAAATGTAGA
This sequence comes from Bathynomus jamesi, assembly GCA_023014485.1. NCBI lineage: Eukaryota > Metazoa > Arthropoda > Malacostraca > Isopoda > Cirolanidae > Bathynomus > Bathynomus jamesi. The sequence continues at coordinate 181,344 of JAJOZX010008008.1, read as the reverse complement.
ATTAGCTTACACAGAATGTATTCAAATATAAATTTCTGAAAAGAAAATCAACAGTAATTAGTGATATGCAGGAAAAGCTCCTAGAAAGATCATGATGTAGGGGAATCATCATAAAATAACTATAATGCAAGATAGGAGGTTAAAGCTCCTATTAGGAGCTTTAACCTGAACCAATATAAAGTACATAAAAAAAAAGGAGTCGGAGTCGGTCCATTTTTACCGACTCCGACTCCACAGCCCTGCTTTCTTCTCTCAATCTTCTTTCAGATTGTCAGTAATCAGTATGGATTCTGCAAGAGACGCTTTACTGACGATCTTGCATATATCTGACATGGTCATCCTCCTTTCGGGATTTTGGTAAAACCTTTGCTATTGCGCTAGACCTATCAAAAGCTTTTGATAGAGTCTGGCACAAATCTTTAATCTCCAAACTGCCCTCTTTCGGTTTCTATTCTTCTGTCTGTGCCTTCATCTCTGATTTCCTTTCTGGCCGATCTGTAGCTGCGGTTGTAGATGGCCACTGTTCTTCTTTTAAAGCTATTAACAGTGGTGTTCCTCAGGGTTCTGTCCTATCACCTACTCTTTTCCTTTTCTATTAGGTCGCGCTTTCTGTCATATCCACTCCTATACCGATGATTCCACTCTTCACTTCTCCACCCACTTCGCAAAGCATCCTTCTCAAAAGTCACTTCATGATTCGCGTAGGACGGCTATGGTACACCTGCCCTTTGATCTTTCTGCCATCTCTGATTGGGCCAGAGAAAACCTTGTGGCTTTCAATGCCTCAAGAACTCATTCCCTCCATCTGCGTACTCGTCACAATCTTGCACACGACAGTCCCCTAACCTTCAACAATACACAACTCAATCCTTCCTCTTCTCTTAACATTCTTGGCGTGTCCTTTTCTCATGATCTTTCCTGGAAAGATCACATATACTCTTTCCAAAATAGCTTCTTAAGAGGTTAGGTGTGTTTTACCGACTGCAGTTTCTTTACCTCCGCTCAGTTGCTGTCTCTGTACAGGGGTCTTGTCCGCCCCTGTATGGAGTACGCTTCTCGTGTGAGAGGTAGTTCAATCCACACAGCCCTACTTGACCGGGTGGAATCAAATGCTTTTCGCTTCATCAATTCCCCGCCTGTCACTGACTATCTGCAATCCCTCTCTCTTTGCCGCAATGTTGCCTCACTCTCTTTACTATCGCTATTATGACGGACACTGCTCTTCTGAACACTAGCTGCCTGCCTCCTCCTATAAGGAGAGCATGCAGCACTAGACTTTCAACACATTTTCATTCCTTTTCTGTCCAACTCTAACGCAAGGTCAACTCTGGAACAATGTTCCTC